>BLJB01000151.1:0-195383 GCA_013423325.1 Usnea hakonensis | reverse complement strand
CCCCCCCCCAAATAAACAAATAATCAAACAAACAAACAAAACAAAAAAAAAAAAAAAGCAATATCCCCAATCGGTGCCAGTGAGATAAATAAATACAGCTTTATGACGGCTAGTAAAAATCAGAAAGGTGAAAAGGGAAGAAGAAGAAGGTTGGCAAAGGGAGGGTGGGGAGTCAAGCGTGTAGGAGCTGCAGAGGAGGAGCGGGAGACGGGAGCGGGAGGGAGAAAAAGAAAGAAAGAAATACCTTACCTTAGGGGGTTAAGAAGAAGAGAATTCAAAACCAAGGTAGGTAACAGCACCGTTCTCCGATGTATTCCGCGGCAGCTTCCAGAACAATTCTTTTGATGATCCCCCCCAAAAGGAGAGGGCCGGAAGACGACAAACAAGGCGAATGATATATTGTACAGATCATTTTGCAAGACAGCTCCATGCATAGCTACTTCGCACGTTCTATCCCCTAATCCTACTCTCAAACTCTCAGCCGGCACACAAACCCTCACTGCGCAACTCCCTCGCCCATCGCCCCCTTTCCCATTCCCCTCCCTCCCTCCCACTCCTTCCCCATCTCATCCTCTCAGGCCTCCTCTCCTTTCCCTTTCAAATCCCCACCCGCTCTTCCTCGCCGCGTGCCCAACCTAAACAGGCACAGGTACAGGCAGCAAATCGATCTCAGCGCAACTAGTCGGGATATCGGATCCGAAGAAGAAATATTTCCAGAAAAGCTGCGGGACGCCGTGCCACCAGTCGCAGGCTGGTGAGTGAGTGAGTGTCAGCATGAGCAGATGAGGAGGACAGGACAGGGTGTAGAGTACGAGTGAAAGGAGAGGAAAGGAAACGGAAATTTCCAATATAATATAAGAAAGAATGTTAGGTAGGTACATACCAAGCCACCCCGCAAACCCATCCAACTCCCCACCGTACTGCAACCCCGACTCATTAAAGAAGAAGCCCGAGGAGCCGTACCCGCCATTAATAGCCACAAAATCCCACTCTACATCCCGCAAATCAGCGATCCCCCCAATCACGCAAAAAAGAAAAAAAAAGGGAAGCAGAGCATCAAAACCCACCAGCATCGTAATCATACAGCACCATAACCAACCCCCACGGGAACGCCGTGCTGAAATTGAACTGCTGGTTCGTACCATTCAAATAGCCGATGGCGGCGTCGTCGATGGATTCGAGGGTGACGTCGCTTAAACCGGCGCCGGTGTGGTAGCTGCTGACGTAGAGGTTGTTTTTGTTGGGGTTGCCGGGGGATTTGACGCGGGTTTGGAGGTAGTATTGGGGTGGGGGGGTGGTGGTGTGGTTGGTTGTTATGTTGACGGTGGGGGGGGTGATGGTGGGGGTGGTGATGGGGTTGTGGGGGACGGCGAGGGTGAGGGTGAGGAGGAAGGGGAGGGTGAGGAGAGTGAGCTTCATGGTTGGGGTGTTGGAGGTTGGGGAGCTGTGGAGAGTGGGTTGGAAAGGTGATTGCTTTTGGTAGAAGAGGTTATGATATGTTAGGGCGTTGAGGTAGAGGTGGTATCTCTGTGATGCGTTGACAAAATAGAAATAATTGTTGGGAAGAAGCAGTGGTTATGAGTGTTGTAAGCCGCAGCGACGTCACAATGACCAAGGTCCCCATGCACACACAATTTAATCTCGATACGAGGTCGCAGGATGTATCGCGCTTCATTTTGTCTCAGTTTCGGAGTCAGCGAGCGTATGTAAGCAGAAATGATTTGCAGCCTTAGCCTCATTTTGGTATGTAAGGACTTTAATCAAGCTTCCCCGCACTTGAGGCCGAGGAGATAAAAGTAATAAGGTGATGTCGATATTCCATTGGAGAACAGAAAATCCTCGTGACCATGCACAGCGTGCTATTCCTATTCCTGAATACGAGCTTTCGCATCTGACTGCCGAAATGGACATGCTCGGACTTCACGCTCACACTTTTACCCAATCAACCGAGGCATCTCTGTCAGCCGACCAAGATTGTGTCTTTTGAGAAATCCATGCATTTTGATCCGGAACGAACGGTACATTGAGATTTAGAGCAGATGTCCGAAGTAAACAAGAGCTGAAACCGCCGCGATGGTTTGCATGGGTTCACCGTAACGACTTCTTGATTGCTGATACCCTCAGTGGCTTTTTCAAATCGCGACCAAGGTTCATTCATCGACGCTTTGCCATCCTTATATGGAGTATGATGGCCACTATGACACCGAGAGTAGGTACAATCACTCATATTGCTATGCGAGCCGGACGCTGGGCCCATTGCCACCGCCGCGATGACCGTGGAGATGTGGGTGGGAGGAGAGAGCCTGTGTGGTGAATGGCGCGATTTGAAGCATTAGGTGAAATATCTTCCGCTGGGGAAGGTGCCGTAGATGATGTCATTGCCGCGGTAACAGAGCAGATCGATGACGTTACTGATGAGGGCACCGTAGTCCGTGACTCAAGAGACAAAGAGGTAGATATCGTAAAGGGGAAGAGGGAGAGGGAGATGTAGAAAGGGCCGGTGCCGGAAAGGCTCAGAAGACTGGAGACAATAGACACGGACCCTCCATGCTGTACGAGCTGCATTTCAAGCATGTAGAGGTACCCTTTGATGCAAACTTTTGTGCCGATAGGGATCGATATAGACCGTGAATATAAGGTTTGTCAGCACCATGTTTCCGATTCCAAAGTATGAGCTTCGGAGAGAAGCTGCACGGTAGGGGCCTACATGACCCTAGTGGATCCTGGTCGCATCTTGCGGTACAAAATCGCATGTGCCGCTGTATATTTAATGATCTGTGTAGCCGAGAAAAGTGTTGTCTTAACCAGAAGAGCCGACGAGGAGAGCACAACATCTATTATCTCGACTGTAATAGTGCGAAAAAAGAGCACGAATGCTCCATAGCACGCAAGGTAAATTGATATTCAAGATGGCTTTGCTCTCTTCCACGGGACAATGGTAGGAAGCAAAAAAGCACCTTAGTTCTGAGAAGGGGGTATAAATGGTGTTGATGTTCTTTTTAGGAGGGGTTATGGAGCGTGTGGAGGGTTTGGGGTGGGAAAGGTGGATGGTAGGTGGTCCGTTTTTCACTGAGATAGTGCAGTTAGGAGAATGCTGAGAGGCGTTAGTAGCCAGTTGGTTGGAGAATAAATCATCTGGGGAGGGTGCCGTTGGTGGTTGGCTGCGAAGCGGATGTTGTCAAGAATGGGATTCTTTGATGTAGTGTCTATGGGATGAGTAGAAATGTTATGCATTTGGGTGAGAGGCAATTACTGGGATTAGTTATTCGCGTAGAGTAGAGTCGATGCTTTGATACATACAACATATATATATCAGTATAAACCCCCGCAGGGCCCCCGGAAGATAAAATTTTCAGGGGAGTTTCAGAACCGAGACTTGTTCTAATATTTTGTTGCTAAGGGTGGGGGTAGAGCGGGATCAAGGGAGGTTCCCGCTATAGGGCTCGGTAACTTAGGTACCTCGGTACGGAGTATTCCGTTACAGTGTACAGCAAGACTACCACGTAAGCTCCTATAATAATAATTTCTACACTTCGATTTAGTCCCCTGCTGAGGGGTAGGACAAGTATTGCGACACAGGCTACGAGTACTCGATACTATTAATAGTGTCTAAGGAGCATGAGATGTTTCTACACCAAAGTGTTAGTGTTGTGCGAATGACCGAGGGGTGTTACTTTGCAAATACTGATCGACTTTGATCCTCGACACTCTTTTACAAAGCGAGGTGCCTTGCTTCTCCTTCTCAATGCCACTGAAGCTTTTATTCAGCTCCCAGTGTTGCGAGTGCCCTCACATTCGAAAACACAGTCAGCTGACGGAATCCTGCGATCCGCATATCACAGCTTGTATCATGTCGTTTTATTGCTGCATTGCCCATGCGGCTGGGAGATTACCTGCGAGCTGAGTTTGCGCCGCCTCCTTTTCCGCTATAAAAGTATCCGGAGGGAGAATCAATAATTCAACCTTGTAAACTACGTACTAGTGTTATTAACGTGACCATGCTATTCATCAATCTTTTGATTCTCTTTCTAGGAAACGCCGTCATGGCCGATGCACAGACGTGCTATTCCCCTGATGGAACGGCAGCCTCCACGGACAGCCCTTGTCACTCTCCTTCTACTGGGGACGGAGCAAGCGCATGCTGCAACAGTGTCGATGTATGCTTGAACAACGGCCTCTGTCTCTCACAGGCGGGCGGCGAGTTCATCTATAGAGGCTCCTGTACGGATCAAAGCTGGCGCAGCCCAAATTGTTCGCAGTACTGTGCCGATGGTAAATCTTTCATTCAGCGTTTTGGAGACCTCTTCAACAGACGCTTTCGCTGGGGCTTGATTTTGATGCTGATTTTGATGTTATAGACAACACGAAGGGTGGAGCGCCCATACATCTCATTCATTTATTTCACAACCAATGGTTGTCCTGCTGTGGCCCGGGCTTTGCAAACAACAACACATGCTCGAAAGCCACCAAAGGAGGGACTGCACCATTTTTCATTGAGCCTGGGCTGGTGATCTTCAACCGCACGTCTGGTTCTACATCACCCATTAACACGGAAACTACCCCGGTTGCTGTCACAGCGACGGTAACGACCGCGGGACCATTCTCGGCATCGACTTCTCTCTCCACAACTAGAGCTCCTTCATCGTCGAGAACGGGGACAGCCGTCGGCGCCGGTGTGGGTGGAGCGCTAGCGCTATTACTATTTGTCACGTTAGGATTGCTACAGCGGGAGAAAAGGCACAAGCAGAGCTTCAAGAAAGATGCTGAGACATGGAAAGTGAAATACGCCGATATGGTGCAGTTCCAGAATATAGTCGTCGATAATACTGAGGTCGAGCATAAACCGCCGCAGCCCTTTGATGGCTGGAATCCTAGCGAGCTACGCGGCGAATCCCACCTCCCGCATCAGCTTGATAGCTCGAATCTTAGCGAGCTACATGGCAGACCTCGTCTATCCAATCAACCTGAAAGCTGAGGACATAATAAGTTGGAACGGAACGGAAGTTCCTTGAAAGCTTGTAAGCCAAGGCAACTGTCATACTGGTAGGCTAGTGGTATTTGAATCAAACACTGTGACAACACTGATGCTAAGTAAGATTACTCAAAAAGGTATACTCTACGAGAAAGCGACCAGCAGTTCGAGTCGCAGCTCTTGTACAGAAGTCAGTACCAGAGCTTGGGCACCTGTATCAAACAACTCGGAGAAACATAATGCGAACATCGTGATCAAAGTAGCGCTGATGTCAAAGCCAAGAGTGTTTAAATAATGCAACAATATTTCCCCTCTGAGCTAGGAGCACTCTACACATGGCCAAAAATCCAAGTCATGGACCCCGACCATAGCCGACGATCAATGCATCTATAGATTTAGCACGGCCCCCTGTCCCACAGAAACACCATTAAGCATGACCTTGATATTAGACTCCACCCATGGATACTGCCGCTGCAGCATACCCGACGGTATCTGCCTCAATGCCCTAGCCAAGATACCATATGTCATATATGAGGTTCCCGGCAATGGTGCCAACACTAGTCTGGAGTTAAATGGTGGCCCCACCTCCGCTCGCACTGAATCCCGGAGTCGAGCCCTAGGGGTCTCAGAGCCTCCTGCAAGGATCCCCTCGAGGATTGCCATTATGAAGCTGTACTTGGGCAAAGGTCTGTCCAACGGGGTAATTTCCACGGTCGTTTCGCCACCTGGATTTGAAGGCGTAGGCGGGACGGAGAAGTTGAAAGACGTTTGGCCTATGGCTTCGCTTGCGGAGAGATTGAAGGGACTGGATGATCTTTCCTGCAGCGTATCAGTCGAGTTGAACG
Source organism: Usnea hakonensis (assembly GCA_013423325.1). NCBI lineage: Eukaryota > Fungi > Ascomycota > Lecanoromycetes > Lecanorales > Parmeliaceae > Usnea > Usnea hakonensis. Next base: position 189,566 of record BLJB01000151.1, on the reverse strand, counting down.
GCATCTCCCCCGGTGAAGACAGCTGGCCCTGGACCGTCCGCGGTGAGATTTCAATCTGAGCGAAAATACGCCCTTCCCAGCGGAGAACAAACTTGACCCTCTGGAACCTGCGGGTCGTCATCATATCCTTGAGGCCCAGGTACAAGCCCCAGACCAGGAACCGCGCCTCCGTCGTTCCGCCCGTGCTGAGGCTCCGGCTCTCGATCTGCACGCGTGGAAAGTAATCAGTAGAGTAAGTTGCATCTGGCTCTTGCATGTTCAATGGATCGGAGCCCCATATCCCCAGAATCTGCACGGCGGCCACGAGGCAGTCGTTCTCCACTAGCGGTTGCGCCTGGTAGAAGGCCTGCATGGTGAAACGGGGGTCGATGGGTACCGGGCCGATGGCGTTCGTCGTAAGAGCAGCTGGGTCCGTGAGACTGAGGGAGTTGACGGGTTGCGCTGGTAAAGCGAAGCCAAAGCATGGCAGCATGAGCAGTATTGTGGTAAAGAGGTAAGACATCATGAGTAGTCTCTCTCACACAGAGAAAAATATGAAACTGTATCAAAGAACTAATGCAATCTGGAAATGGTTTAGGAAACCGCTACTGCTTAAATACTTGCATGAAGCAGCACACATAACCGACAGGCGAGTGACGCGCCATATTGCGACTCTGCGAGCTGGTTGAAAGAAAGCATGCTACTAAATTATGCGATAGCCTCAAGCGGACGCTCATACGCAAAACCACGGAATCATTTATTTTTTGCACAGCAAGATTCGACGCTCGCCGGAGGGTTTACTGTTTCACAGAATGTGTGAGAAGAGACAAAGGATCATCTATGTGAGTTCTGAGTAGGCTACTCGAACCTCGTACCCCGATTTGCCAATCGGAATGATAATCATGTTCAATGCATTTCCAACGAGGTTAGCATCACCCGCTCTCAAACCTTGCGTCAAAGCGTTGGGCTATACTAACGCTAAATTCGACGTTGCTCTGCACATAAACTATTTGTTCTTGGACCACTTTTTGACAACTCATCCGATTCTCCACCACTTATTGCTCGCGTGAGGCTCCCGGCGCGAATCCGGTGGGTGCGACTCATCAAAAAGAAAATCCTCTGTTGTAATCGAGTCCACACTCAAGCTGAAAACATTCCACCCAAAACCCTCCACCATCTTCCCAAGTAGGTAGTCAGAACCAGTCAAGTCAAGTCCTCCCGCATGCCAAATCCTCGTAGCAACAGCATTATACCCATTCTTTCCTTACCATCCTCCCCCACCCAATCCTCAGCCCATCTCAAAAGAAACCTTCACATTTCCGAGAAATCCTCGACAGTACACCAATATCCACTAGTATCACAAACCCCCCTCCAACCACCTCTCCTCAAAGTATGAGTAAGAGCAATAGTGAACAATAAAACAGTACGTGCAAGAAATGGGATATATCACCACTCTACCACTGCTACCCCACTCCCATCCTCAAACATACCTTACCCACGAAGAAAGGAAAGGAAAGGCGTAGAGTGTTTGGAACGAACGCAAGCGGGTGGTGTTATTATGCTGCTGTATAAATGTGTGCAGGCTGTGGAAGTGGACATAGGGATTAACAGGTTTGGTTTAGAGAAAAGGGGGTATTCTTTCTATTATTTTAAGGTGGGGGGGGGCAAGGGGGGTGGGATGGGGAGGTACTAACTCTCCCTCCGGGGACCCCCCTATCTCCGTTCATCCAAAAATCCCAACACGCATTGACAAACGAGAAGAAGCGCCAAAAACACAATCACTCATAAATCTCAACCCCTTATTTTTTGATATATGGTACGTAGGTCAGGAAAGGGGGATTCTTACCATCCAGATAGATAGGGGACCTGTCAGGACGGCATTACAGACAATTTGGCGCTCCAAAAGGGAAGCAAGCCTTTATCGTCCCCCAGCGGCTACCACTCGCTACGCTCATATCATTTTATCTGGTCGATTTTGGGTGTGATGTTCATGCGCGATTGAGCCAAGCCGAGCAGTAGCCCGGGGGGAAGGACTACCGACCGAGGATCGGCATAGACAGAAAATCCCTGACGACTTTCTGTCAGGCACCATCGGGCGGAAAATCATCTGCATAGTCCAACGCGATAGCTAAAAATTACCATTTACATCTATAAAAAGTTTCCAGTTGCAACGTGATGCAGTTGCGGAGATGTAACCTTGTAATCCTCACGATTTACCATGAAGCTCAGTGGAAGGAACGTGTGTGAATGACCCCGCATGACTGCTCCAGGGGATGCCGGGACGCGTACAAAAGGAAAATATTAGCGAAGGCCCGTACCGGCAGCCCTTCAAACTTCAGGGCTGAACAACCGTGCATATGCACGTGATAGGGCTGGAATCCTTTCAGCTTGCATCAACTCCTTTCGTCCGTTCCGGACCTTTTGCTTATTGGAGCACGCCACACACCACGGGATCCTGAAAAGTGTGCGCACGGACAAAGCGAGCTGCGGATCATGTTGATTACTCCGTACGTCTGCTGCGTTAGGTCTGGGTTGCGAAGGCTGTGTAGAATGATGCAATATCGAGGCTGGGGCTGAGGGATTCCCGTCCCGTGGTCTGGCATGGTGTTAATTCCCAGTACTGAATCCTCGTTGCCAGGATGTTTGCAAAAAAGTGCCAGCCGTAGATCATCGAGAGGTCTACGTGATAGACAATAACAATGAGTACAATCGTTGAAGTCCAGGATCAATAAACGCCGCTTATTTATGGTTACTTTAGGGCTTGGATTTAGCGTTCTCGACTGCCCAGATCCGTACTATCCTGTGTCTTGAATCTCAGTATATAACGGTAACCAGTGATCGTGAGGCCGGATCGCTGGGCTCTCTAGCGGTGATTGTATTTCTTCGTGCCTCATCCTTGATCCAGGAGCGTGATTATATTTATGCTGAACGTAGACGTTATCCATGGGAAGTATAGCCTCTTCGAATGTGTCTGCCGAAGATTGCCGTTCAATATGGATGTCTCTGCTTGGGATGATAGAAGTCGAGCTGAGCACTCGTGCATTCAAGAGGATGCTTTGTCCATTTCCTAGACCTTCTGCAGCTCCGTTTGAATGGTCGACGATAAAAGCAGAGCGTCTGAATCGCTCAGAGCTTGTGTAAAGGATTCTGAAGGAAGCGAGGCACGCGACAATGGTTGCTGTGCCGACACTCGATCAGCCGCGTGAATGAGGAAAAACATGGAACGAGAAAGAGCGGAAAAGCGTACCGACTGTCATTTCCAACCCACTCCACAGAAGCAGCCAGGTATGATCGATCCGAGGCCCACCTGTCGTCAAGACAACTCGAACGATGGACACACAGATGACAAATACCGTCAAGGAAAAAATGCCGGTAAGTGCCAACTTCTTTCTGATTTCTATTGAGGCATTCCAAAGGAGGTTTATCGATATCAGGATTACTGGTGCCCTGTCAGGTGGCGTGATTCTATCCCAAATGCGCCGTGTCTCTAGGACTCACTAAGACCATCTGTTACGGTGTCGAACACAGTAGCTACTCGAAGGTATCGGATCAAGTAGTGAGCGGTATGGAAATTCTGACATTCGGCTGTGGAACCAAGACGTCAGCCCGTGATCTCTTGGTCTTGAAGCGACGTTACCTATTCTCGGTGGCCCCACCAAACACTTGTAGTTGATCATGCATAGGCAGCTGATATACGAAGCGATCGTAATTGCAGAAACAAGGTACCAGAGTAGCATTTGTCGTCGTATGGTTTTGCTAAGATTGCGGAAGAACAACAGAAAAGATATTTTGATGCTCCATAAAGCCGTGTAGTAGAGAAAATAGGTGGCAATCAGGCTGCGGTGCAAGATAGAGACACGTGAGATGTACTCTGGCTTAGCCATGAGTATTTGCCCGGTATCAACCGCAATGATAATGTATATCTCTTTTGAAGTCACCTGCCAAACGATAGCGTTGGCAAGAATCATCAGCCAGGCTACGAAGACAAAAGGATCGTCGATATCAAGGCGGCGGAAGGTTTTGAGGCGAACGTAAAAGCGAAACAGTAAGAAGCAAAACGAGACTGCTACACCTGTCCACAATGTGCCCTGGTTCGCAATGAGCCTCTCATCTTGCAAGCATGTGGGTCACATACCAAAAGTCTCCTTTGGCTGAACAATGCAAAGTTGGAAGGTTCTTGATTTGTTGACATGATCCTCAAAGACAGACAAGCTTGGCAGTGATGATGCGAAGGATAGATGGTATATAGTATATCAATAGAGTGAAGCTGAGGTGCTTCAGTCTGATGAAGTATTGCGAGCGAGACGGTCGAGTCGCATGATGCTTGGATGAGATGACGGAAAGTTGATCCAATTCCACGGTCTGACGAGTATATCCCTTTCCACGGCTTGAAAAGGCTACAATGCAGATTAGCATTATAAATGTTGCTGAAGCGGATTATGCAAGCACTCTGCCTCAATGCATATGTGCCTCATAGAGGATGATCCTTCCAAATCCCGTGCGGCTGAGACGGCCGAACACTCGGGAACCCCTTCCCCGCCCGGCTTCTTCCATAATTTCTTATAGGGAATTCTTTGGACACTCGGTCATTGATCAGAGCATCCTTTGATAAGCGCAGGTTTCTGGGCCCTGTGGGACACCAAACACCAAAATTTTCACCAGTCTCCCGTTTCCCTGTCCTCCTTGAAAAAGCTAAGGTAAGGTACTCAACGGACGCTAAGAGCCCGCAAACAGGTACCCATGGGACTCTGGGGTGCATGAAGTTGACGTGCTCCAAAATTATCCGCAACTGCAGCCGATCCATAGGGTGTATGGTGGGGCACGTTGCAAGAGTTGGATTACTAGATGGTCGGCATTTCGATATATAATGCAACGTCAGTGCAATTCCTGAAAGACCGTGCCTGAACAATGCCGAAAGCTTCTGCACGAGCTTGGTTCAAGACGTAAGGTGAGTCGGGGGTGTCCGGATGCGAAGTGTGATTGTGTTCCTACCGTCTTCCCTTTCCACACCCTTCACTTCCCGCTCTCTCAGTCTCGGTACCCTCTCGGTACCCTCTCGGTACCCTCTCTCCCCTCAAAATGTCCCCCTAAGGCACCCTCGCGTTCTTCGCTCTTCTCCGCCTTATTGCCTTATCGGAACAGATGATTCACACGAGAGGGGGAAGGAAAATGTGAGAAAGAGTGTACAAACAGTAAGGTAACTGGGGAATTGATCGGCACCACTGACGTAATACGCCAAGACCCCAGCGCCAAGAGTTTTGGAAATCGCTCCCACAGGAGTTAAATCCGGGCACGTGTTCTAGCGCACAGCTACTCACAAACAGCGAGAAATGCTATGTAAAGTGAATCTTCCTCGACGTCTGTATATTGTTTGTTACAATCACATTAATTATTGTTTTTATTCTAAAATCCAAAAAGACAAAAAAAGTTGCCTCCACTCGGAATCGAACCGAGAATCTCGTCATGAACTTTTACTACTAGTGACGCGCTTTACCATTAAGCCATAGAGGCGACGAATAAAATGGAGTTCTTATTTTAAACTATATTTCTAAAAAAAGAAAAGAAAAGTTCGCTCATTTTGTTCGATTTGCCCAAACGAGGGACTGACACCCCAAGGCCTAGCCATCCCTCCAGACAATTCGCATTTTCTACTTCTAAGGCGGCGTAACCAACTCCGGGATCTCCCTCCCATCCACAATAACCATCGTAACCCACCACGCCAACCCCACACTCCACACCAAAACCCTAAAACTCACAAAAACCACCGCCGCCGTCAACCCCAACATCAACTCCGCAAACATCGCCACAAACAGTCCAATCCCATCGGGAAACTCCCTCGCAATCTCATCCCTAATGTCCGTCACCGCCACCGCCACAGGCTCAAAAATCAATCGCAACACGCCGTACGTGATTATAAAATTCTGCGTCGTGGGGCCGAAACTGAATTCGCCACCGGCGATGATGGTCATGTTTTTATAGAACTCGGTGGTGCGGTAGTAGGCGAGGGAGGAGGAGACGACGACGTCGGCGTGCTCCCAGATCAGTTTGAAGCCGAGGACTGTGAGGTCGCGGACGAGAGTGCGTTTGGCGAGGGGAGAGTGTTCGGTATGGAGACGGAGGCTGTTCATTATGTGGTCGTGTCGTTGAAGGAGGTAGGGTGATGGGTGGTTTGAGGGGGTTAAGATGGCTCTTTTGTGGCTGAGATGTCGGTCATGACTAGCAGGGCTGCTGCTTGCAATGGCCCGGGGTTCGGGAATGTCTAAGGATGCTGGGGGTATACTATTGGGGCTGATAGGGCTTTTTTGATGGTCATGGGTTGTGGGTGAGCTGAAAGATGTATCTGCAATTGCGAGAAAGACTGTGGCGACGAGGTGCGAAAATAGCAGTAAGGAGCAGCGCATGCTGCTTGAATTCCACTAGGAGATTTTGGCTGCAAAGGAATGGAATATTACAGCGCGAACACTAAGAGGAGTTGCTATGAAAAACGACTACTTACCTTGATCGTTGAGAGATTAAGAGGACACGAATTGATTATCAGGTAGCTATCATGAAACGCGATATGCGCTCCATCTTGAAGCGCGTTTCACGGGATCGTGGGTTTGTCCTAGCGCATCATTGTTGTCGTATTCGGCCTTTTCCCTTGGCAATGTGTTCATCGTGCCACATAATGAGCTTTTCGGAAGCTCAGTGTGTGGCACAATTACGTAGTTCGCTTTCGTGGTCCTCAATATTACCTTTAACTCCTTTCCGCCTTTTCTCCTCTTCCCTTTTCCCTCTTCTCTCTTCCCCCTCGCCCCACCCCCCATCTTCCGCGCTCAGCAGACCACCCTTCACCCCCCCTGCCCAACCGGCAGCAACTCAACACTCACGCACGAGCTCGGCAGGCGATCATTCAACCCAGCAATGCGCCAGAAAAGCTGCGGGACGCCATGCCACCAATCGCACGCTACCCATCGCATCAGCCACCGATTCTCACAACAATATAGTAACACAACACTTGTGATATCGCTGCAAATATGATTTGCGGCTGAGAAGTGAGAACGAAAAGAACAGAACAGATAAAAGGGGGTAGAAGAGGGACAGTAGAGAAATGGTAAACAACACACCAATCCAACCCCCCCACCCAATCCCCGAGATCTCCAAATCATCATACTGTAGCCCCGAAGCATTAAAGAAAAAACCCCCGTCCCCATATCCCGGAGCCGTGGATACGAGATTCCAGCCTAAAAAAGTAGGATCAAATGTCAACAAACAAGCAATTCCTTTCCCCTCTGAATCCCGGACTCTGAGAAGGGGAGACACCCACCATTATCATCCTGCCCCATCACAACACCAAACGGCTCTGGGGGATTGAGGTTGAATTCTTGGTAGCCGCTATCAAAGAAAGCCAGGGACGCGTCGTCGATGGACAGGAGAGTCAAATCGGCCGTGCCGGCACCTGTTGCGCATTTTAGTCACTATCGCGGGTGAGAGAAGTGGGGCAGGGTCGTGGAGAAATGTAGAGAGTGAGAGCAGGTAGAGCGTCGAACGAGCATACCGGTGTGGAAGTTGCTGACGTAAAGGCCATCCTTGTCGCTGTTGGGACCGTGGTCAAGTATGACACGACTTTTAAGATAGTAGCTGCTGGGCGGGGTGACGGTTGGGATGGCTGCGGATGTGGGAGAGGGGGAAGGGGTGGCGGCGATTGTCAGAGAAGTGGCGAGGAGAGCGAGGAGAGCGGGAAGGGCAGCGAGGAAAGTAGGCATTGGGATTAGGATGTCTGCGTTGGATGTGATCAGCAGTTATGGAGATGCAGAAAAGAAATCGGCGACTAGGGTAAAAATGGTAGCGTTCATAAGGTAGGAGGAATGATGAGACGGAGATGCTGTCTGAAGGGGGCTGTGCCATGTTTTAAGCCGTGCTTCCTCCCTAATGTGGAGACAGGGATGCCTGATCTCGTAAGACTATGAATGCTCATTTGTAAATTAGTCAATCAATCAAAATGAGGCAGAAATGCAATTCGTAAATTCGAGGACAACCTATGGACGAGAGCAGGAGGCATCTCTTCTCTTTCCTAAATGAGGTTGATATGATATCATCAAGCTAGAGTCTATTCTTAGCGTGAGCAGGATCCTCGGGATAACCAACATAAGACAAGCAAACGCAAATCATTGGACAAACGCTCGCATCGGCCCAGCCCAGTCAACGGGATCGGAGTATTTGCAATCAATCGATAGGTCAGTGCGGCTCTGATTAATCACACTGACGTACGAGGACACATGATCTTCAGCTCCGTTTCAATATTCTGAAGGATGCATGCACAGTTAAGAGCGTTCAAGAAATGCGGTAAATGACGTGTCTCTTCAGTCTACCTTTTTCAGGGTAGCCGTGTACTCAGCTGGAACCTGGATAGCCCAATCTTCCGAGGGAGGATTTGTTGCAAAGCTTGCTCACAACAACTGATATTCAAGGTGAACCAGAGGCAACAGCACCTGTATTATTGGTAGTTTTATTCAAGAGTGATACCAGACTCAGTGGACCTGTGGAATTTCTGGCGATTGTGGTGTTCGCGCCAAGGTTCCGCTCTGGTGGGCGGATAGGCGCAGAGCTGGCCGGACATTGTCGGACGTCTCCCTGATGGCTCGCCACCACTCCCCACGAGCAAGTCGTATTTGCGGGTCCATTGAATGGCGGCTGGAGATACACTGCAATCTCAAATGTAGGTGGGAAGGCAACCTGAAGCATCTCTAGATTTCCTCTCAGTCTCCTACAATAAAAATTGATGGAACCAAGATTTACCCGTCTGTCTTCTGCTGAGGGAACTCATCCTTTTCCGAGTACGAATAGTCTGACTGATGGCTGTACCGCCAAGAGTGCCTGACTGGGGACTACTTATGCATGTTGAAATCAAGGTCTCGGTAACACTTCGTAGCATGTCCCATGTTGTGGAATGCCTTTCGTTTGCTCCTACAGCAATGGCACAATTCCCTGAGAAATTATTGGCAATCAGATCTGGCCCCTGGATTAGGATGACTATCTAATGACCCACCAGATACTTTTATAATTGGCCCTAATGCAGGTTCAAGAATTACATCCCCAGACTGGATGAATTCATACAGTGCAGCCTCACAGTTGGCCATGCTAGGACTTCCGAAAGTTGCGTCACAGGCATATTTCACATTGACGGGAATCGGAGTTGGAGGTTCTGCGGGGAATTCCCACCACCGGGGGTGGTCTGAACTTAGCAGAGCGTTCTGGTTTGCTTCTAGTCCCTCAAGCATTCTCGCGACATTGTTCTGCATCGCTGCGGTCCTACTTCTCAAGAATCGTAATTTTGCGCTATTATCGACATTCAGTGTTTGAAGCGCAAAAGCATATACAGTGAGCCTACAATCCCATCACATGTAGAGCAATGGCGTAATCAGTCGCCTCAGGATTAAGTCGAGTCCTAGGGCCGGAAATTGTAATCGTCATATAATAAGGTACGTCTAGATTAGGTCAGCTGAACTCAGACGAGAGCTTGTTTGTTATGTTACTAAATCGATGATCGAAGACTCAGGCTTATATTGCTTTATCTCAAACTCACTGTAATCAGTAGTAGGTGGAGTGTATGGTATCGCGACAAATGCGACAGTCTCATCAGGCTGTAAGACCCAGGCCGGGTTCGGGATTGGGACGTTGTCTGTTCCATAGGCAGTAGGAAAGATGAGGGACTCGAACGTCTCTCCGACGCCAAAGGTGATGAACCCGCCCACTGAAAAACGGTCAACGCAACGGTTTACAATAACCTGGGCCATTTGCCGGATCTCGTCCCAGGGAACAGATACGAACTGATCGCTTCGAGAATGACCGTCCAAGTCGATGGTGATCACACAGCTTGGGTTGGATTGGACATTCACATAACGAACAGGAACTTCAATGTAGTTGTTGAATGCGGTGCGTGCGCGGGTGGTGAAGATACTTGGAAGAGAGCCTCTGGGTAGGCTGTCCACCGCTGCTTGGCAATCCGAATGATAGAGGGGACGCCCAAGAAACCGGCTGCATGCTTGCGCATCTGGGGTGACAGGATAAGAGCCTGTCGCAGGAGGTACGTACGTAGAAGCAAGAGTAAAGATGTACCATTTCAGTGAAGCAGCCCAGGTGAAAGGCCACTTCAGCCGCATGCCAGGTCAAATGAAAATGCTGTAATAATGTCTTCCAAAGAAAAATTTGAGGGTGATGGCTGTTATAATTTGACAGCGGGAACCAAAGTCAATTAGTTGAGTAGCAGGGGTCACGGATGCAATTAAGCTCTCTAGTATCTGGCTGAAGAACATGCCAATCTGGACTTTCTTTGTTTGACGGTTGACTTCTGAAACACCGCTGAATGTCGCAAGGATCATAAGGAGGCGCACGAATGAAGACTAAGACAAGGTTCAAGGGTCGACGCGACTTTTGGTCCTCATCGAAATTCGAAAGTAACTGAACCGCGGCAATGGAAGCTGGACCGCATCTTGACGCGCTCTCGGAGACTCATGCTTCAGGCAGAACGCAAGAGACGGTACGTAGTGTGGTAGCACGGGCAGATGGCGCAAAACTTAGTACTACTACTGCTCGCTTTAGTCATCTGGATTATATGGAGATGATCTGATCGATAGTGTTTCCCTTCTTGCGCTTTGTATGAACTGAGAGCATTCCTTAAGCCGGGCAGGCTAGAGACGTCTAAATTGCGACGCCGACAGCCTATCGTAAGGATAATGTGATGCACAGCGAACGGCATCAGATGAGATATGTGTACCTCCGTAAAGCGAGCCATGCGTCAATCACATAATTCCACGGTCCGTCAGCTAGCATGTGCTCTCAATGATTTGAAGTAGCCTTACATGGACAATGCCTCTTCCCGTCTGATGGAGGCAATCTCCCCAGAGGAGGTACACAGAATGTGAAAAATCTCCCTCGAAAAGCAGTTCAATTGTTATCAAAGCTAGGTGTATGGGTATGTAGGTAGAGCATAGATTTAAAAGGAAATAGAGACAAGATAATGTTGGCCATGATGAGAAAAGCCGGCAGCGGGAGGGAAGGCTCGGGACTCGGAGACAGCTCCGAGAGACCGAGGCATCTTCCGAGCCAATTCAGGGTTCATCAGGCTAGAAGTGTCTAGTCCGTTTGGAGTAAGGTACGGTATCTGACGCAGATCCTATCTTAGCGTAGATCGGTATTTCGCATCCTGCGATCTTATCATTCATCAACCCTTGTCCTCCATTCACCATCCTCAACACTTTCTCAACCCTTCTCTTTTTCATTTCATGGGTATCGCACATTGATGACTTCTTCAACTTCTTCTTCGTCTTCTTCTCCTCCCTCTTATCCCCTTCTCCAATGAAGGTTCCCCATGGCTTCTTCCCTGTCCCGCTTGCGTTCCACAAGAAATGTCACAAGAAATGTGAAACATTCTTCCAGAGCTCGTTCAACCCGCAAGCATGTGTCCTATCGCGAGCAGACCAGCGACAGCGATCGAAGGGAGTTCAACGATTCTGCCAGTGATGACGACTTCGGACCGCCTTCATTGCGCCCTCAACGCCCTTGTGCCCCCCACTCAGCTTCCATCACTGCCCCTTCTCAAACCAAGAACACAAAGAAGCGCAAGGCATCCGGACCGGCAAACAGACGGCTAGATGCTCGTATTAAAAGACCAAGATTGAGTGAGGTGGACACAGACTTTGGGGAGCACGGGGATACGTTTATTCAGTTCACGGGCAAGACAATGCCTTGGCCCACTCTACCCTACCACATTCTGCTCGCCGTGTTCGACTACGCTTCTCGACCACTTGTGGATGATATGTTTCAACCCACGGCTTCCATCAAATGGCTATACGACGTCGCATTTTGCTGCAAAGCGTTCGTGGAACCTGCCCTCTCTGCCCTTTATTATTCGCCACCTCTCCATCCGCCAAGCCGAGCCCATCGCCTCCTCTCCCACCTCGCAACCCACGTGGATTCAGCGACATTGAATTACGGAGCAAAAGTGAAATACCTGGACATAGAAGCTTCCAGCACATTGCTACACAAATTTGTCGGCTGGGACCCGTTGGACCTCGGAGCGCTCGTGTCTTACACTCCCCAGCTGCGAGGCGTGGCAATACATCTCCGCTCGGATAGCCTAGTTTGGAGGAAGAGTGGCAGATCCAGGAGTGTTGCTGGTAGTAAAGCTGCATATCATTCTTCCATGATTACAGCACTCCAGGAGAACAAGGTTATGCTTCAGGACTGGACATGGAACGACTCGCTGGCAAAGCAGAGCCAGAGCGCCTTTCCGCTTACGCAAATGAAAGACGTCCATATGACGGCGCCATTTCAGACCCTACGAAGTCTGACTCTCGTCAACTATCCTGCTGGCCCGATTGAAAAAGGCAGACTTCACGAAGACTTGCTTGCAGAAGCCATCAATAAGTTGCCAAAATTGACAGACCTCCATTTTAACATGTCTTCTGTCAATAAGCGGCTCTTATCCAAATTACCCGATGGTCTCGAAACCCTTGAGATCATTGAGTGTCCAGTGCTGAAATCCTCCGCCCTTGACAGATTTCTTGCTGCGAAAGGCGGTAGTATGCGACAGCTCGTCTTGGATCATAATAAATCCTTAAACTTTGCTTTCCTGACAGATCTTGCCCGAAACTGTCCACAGCTGGAGATCCTTAAAGCGGATCTGCGGTACTTTGGGACGCTGATAATGACTCGAGACACCGATCCAAAGTACGACGCGCTTTTACTTGATGGTCAAAGACCAACCTGGCCAGTGACCCTTCAGAGTCTGGAGCTCTTCTATCTACGAAAATGGAACCTCGAGACTGCTGAGCAGTTCTTTTCCTCTTTGACCGATTCTGCTGAAATGCTGCCTCATCTTCGCCAGCTCAAGATCAAGGCCAGCCTCGATGAGAGCGGTTGGCGAGAAAGGATCGCCTTCCGCGACAATTGGACTTACAAATTACAGCGCGTCTTCCTCAGGAAACCATTGATACCAAACCCACATCTCAAATCATTATCCGCCTTTGAGCATTTCAAAGCACTGCAAAAGGGGTCCAAGACGAATAGTCGAGTCGAGAAGCGACAGACTCTCACTCGAGCCAAGTCTTCGCATCTCAGCAACAGCAACATGATCAAAGCCCCACAAGCCGAAACATCTCCACAACCAACCCTCAAAGACGCAAGCCAAAGCGACAGCGACGCCCCACTCCTCAAAGTCCGCCGAAGCACCCGAGCCAAACCCCATCGCGAAGACATGTACAAACCATCCACCACACCCCCCCTCCGCCCCAAAGCCCCTCGCCGCCGCCGCCGTCGCAAGAACCCCGACTCCTCCTCCAGCGAAGATTCCGCCATCGACGACGACGGCATGCCCGAGCCCGCCAACACCCAGCGGACCTCATCGGTCGCCCACGACGCCGAGTTGTACGTGCAGGGTCTGTGCCATGTGGTGGATGTGTTGATTGATAATCTGCGGCCGACGGAGGAGCAGCTTCGCGAAGACGACTTTTTGGATGAGGAGGTTAGTGGTGATGAGGATTGGAATGGGGACGATGATGATGGGGTTGTTGATAGTGGGTATGCTTGGTGAGAGGTCAGTCATCTTTGTGCAAGATGATGTATATCAAACAAATAGACCATAAACCCGGCGATGAGAGAAAGGGGGTTAAAGGTGCCGGGCCTTTGGATGTACATACATGTTTCTAACACTCTTGCGTGGAGGCTTATCTTATCTTATCTTATCTTACTCATGCGATTTCTTACACGATACCCGGGGAAATTTCAAGGAAGGAAGGGTGGCTGGCTGAATTTTTCCAATATAGAGAAGTGGGATCTAAGAGCTTGCGCTCTTCGCTATCATTTTCGAATGCGCGTACGTACATACAGAGAAGTGAATTGAATTAGATTACAAGATAGATAGAGAGAATGCAGATTCTTTTTGAGATTTACTTGAGGGGTGTGGTGTGTGTGATGGATGGTGTGGTGTGATGTGAGTTGTTGTAGAATTTTAGTGCGTCTTGCGAAAACGCTTCTTTGGACACATATCTCTATTTTCTCTCCGCAGTACCATATGTAGAAGCCTATTATGGGAGCAAGACGTCCCCATTCCGCAAAGACACACCCGTAATGCGGCTTCGCTTCCTCGCCTTGACAAGGGCCGCGAGGGAATCTCTCTCCTGTACCACGGTTGAAAGGCGCGAAGAGTATAGTGCGTGAGATATAATCACTGTGAGCCCTTCCTTGTGGCCGAGGGAAAGGGAGGGGGAAGTCCTCTCCTGTACCATGTTTGAAGCATTCTCGGGGTGTGAAGTGTCGGATATCTCTAACGAGAGGGTCTTCCATGGGGCCAAAGGGAGGTGGACGTTCATCTTTTGGTGGCGTGTTGAAGCACCCGATGGTTGTAGAGTTTCAGATACATCTGACTCGCCGAGTGGGCGGACGGGTACTTCGCAGCAAACGTGAGGACTGAGATGAACAAGCGTTTGGGATATATATGAGGCCCGCCAAGGAATGCTTTTTTTGCTCGTCGGGGTACTCGGACGTACGAATAGGGAGATATCAATCAGAGGCCATTGACTTGTGAAAACGCAGCTGTAAAAGTATGCGCTTACAACAAGTGACTGAAGTCGCACAAATTGCCACGTCTTGCCAGAGAGGAACGCTAGGCCGGATCAGATCGGCTTGATTGATGCATCTCACTTGCTCGTAATGGTGTTCTGAGAGGTGATGTCACTGCCCCGTGCGGAATCGAATTATGATTCCAAGAGTGAGTGATGGTAGGGGCTAAGGAGATCCGCGAGAGGCCCGGCGATGAACCCCACTGTCCAGGTCGAGGATCGCTCGCACTATCAAAAGGCTTGGCCAAGATCTCCGAGGGGTCTGCAGTCTCGAAACTTACAGCACGAACTCCGAGCGGATTTTTTGCAAAGCTTAATCGAATCCCTCCTTCAGTGCTGTTTTGGAGTGAGTGACCGTAAAGTTCCTGCAAGGCTTTGGTCGCGAATGATACGTCCTCAAACTCCACGAAGCACATGGGTCCATTTTGTTTGGTTACAAAACGTAATCTCTTATAGCCTTTTTGCTTCGAAAATAGGTCCTTCAATTCATCCTCCGAAGTGTCATTGGGAAGATTCCCTACGAAAAGCGTGTTGCATGGAGGATTCTGATCTGGTGTCTTGGTTGGCGGATACAGTTGCCTCGGGTGTTGTCCGTGCAGTACGGTACTTGGGTCGGGCTCAGGTAGCCTTGGAACGGACCTCAAACCGGCCAACAAATGAGAGCGAATCGTCCTAGGACCGAATTGGTCGCTGCTAGACGTTTCGCGGGAGTGGGATCTGGTGAAAACCGCTCGATTGTCCATGCTACTTAGTGGTCGCTTGCTCAACGTGCCATGCTTGGCTCCGGTGAGGGTCAGGTCACTTGGGTGGAAAAAAGCAAGAGGATTTTTTGGACTGGTAAGGCCAGACGTAGTGGAGGCACGGACATCATCAAAATCCCAGTCAACATTACCAAAATCGAACGGAGGTAGAGCACCGATATCACTTGTTTCCATAATTGCGCCATACTGGACAAGCAAGGTAGCTATACTGCGAGAGTCATCTAGAATAGCCGTGTGTAAAGGTCCAAGGCCGCTCAGATCTCTCGTGTTGACCGTTGCAGCATTGAAATCGAGGAGCGAATAAGCGGCTTTCAACTGTTCACCAGACGAAGTTTTGACGACATAATGTAAAGGAGTACACCCAAACCAATCCAGTGAGTCAGGGTCAGCTCCCCCTTGCTTTAGGAGAATCTCAATTAAAAGCCAATCGTGGTTGAGAGCTGCCCAATGAAGCGCGGTCCGCTGATAGCCGTCTCGCGTATGCACAGTCTTAGAGTCAAGGAATTCTAGCACTTTCCTTTTCGAGGGGCGCTGCGCTGCTTCGAGTAAGGCCACACTGATCATCTCGTCCAATCTGTAGCGAGTGGGAGAGTCGATCACCACTTGCCTCATCATTGTCACGTCTCCGTCCCTGGCAGCTTTACATATCGAGTCGCTGATTCCATCGTTCCCCTGGACGCCATTTAAAGGCAAAATAATGCCAAGTCCAGGTGCAAGTTCTTCTACTAGCGATCGCCTTAGAAAGATGCATTTGAACAGAGATGTCGAGTCGTCGCCCTTTTTCACTAGCGTCACCCCCAAAAGTGCCCAGGTTATAGCATCGTTCCATGGAACAGCTGCCAGAGGACTTGATCGTTTGCTCTTGATCACGTATATGAAACGTTGAACCAAGGATGACACAGCGATCTGTACCGACTCTTCGCCAATGTTTGTGCTCACGGCTTTTTCGATGTAATCACGCACCATGTGTTGGCTTTCGAGCAGTGAGACTACATGGAGGAGGCTTTGTAATATACGCTGAGCCTCCCAGAATGACTGATTGTCAAGCAGATAATAAAACCAGTCTTTGAATACACTCCATGGACCGATGAATGAACCATCCGAGGTGAGACTGGCTTCAAGGTCCTTCGGTTCCGATTGGGTGAGAACAAGAGCCAGCAAAACGAGTTCCAGAATATGGATCTTTCGAAGCGTTAGATATGCCCTAGTTGTATGACTAGGCTGACAATTGATGACCTACGTCTGTGTCTCTTAATGAAGTGTACGGCGGCTTTAATCCATCAATGGGCCGTAAATCTTGGAGCTGCTGCCTCATCACATCCCTCGGGCCAAGATCTCCGATGATTCCCATTAAGAGCAGCACCATCTTCTCGCCAGGATCTTGGAATGTCGTCGACGCCTTCGAACAAAATTGAGCAAGCTGCTTGAGCTTGCCTTCCCGAAGCAGGCAATCGGCGTACTCGGCTGCAATAGGGTACCAATGGTCATGGCTAGATAGACATTCGTCGAATAGCTCATGGGCATCTTCAAATTGTCCAGTGTGATTCAGACGTACAAAATTCTCCAGCTCTGATTCGATGTCCTCCTCGATTTCATACTCGAGTTCAAGCTCGACATCTGCGCTTGTTCCGCTCTGATCAGTTGTGAGCAAGTCCATGCTTCGGAGACTTTGGAGTCGTAGACGAGATCAGTGCGGGGTTGAAAAAATCAAGCATCAGGCTACTCTCGCTACGAGAAGATTATACACAGGAGGTGTCGAGATGGGATCAACCAAGGAAGCTTGTTTATAAAAAGAAGGTTAAAGACTTGTAGACCAGATGATGCGCTTTCCGGCAAGTAAGGTAAGATGTTGTTCGCAAGATACTTTACAAAAGTAAAGGTAAGGTAAAGTAATCACAAGGTCCTAGTTTCGTGGGGGCCAAATCACATTTTAGTGCCGGGAAGCCGGGTCTCCAAATCCTCTAGAGGTACTAGGTACGGTAAGGTATTTTACCTAAGGTAATCTAAGGTGGGTCTGAACACCCTCTCATCATCTACCTTACCTTCCTGATATTACCTTATATAAGCAGCTTTCATCACTTTCATCGCTACTATCGCCACTATTTCATCCTTCACACATAAGAACATGAATTCTCCCCCTCCGCATGGCAGATATACCGGACGCACTTTTGACCGATCTCTAGGCCACCGAAGCTTCGGTAAAACTACAGTGTAAGGCACACTTCCGTTTCATCACCGCTACAAATGTGGTGAAGCAGCCAGTTCGAAGTGCGACCCTCTTCTAAAGGTTTTCTGTATCGCTTTTGTATGGAGGGGAGCCCCAAGAGCCCTGCACAGCTGCTATGATTAACCCCAGCCTCACTTTAAGAAGCGGGCCTCAAAGTATTCTCTAGAGGCACATCAATTGAATTTGAGAGGTGCTCTCGCGAGGAAGGGGTTATGGACTCCTCAACTGTGTCCGAAAGTGAACATCTCTAAAGCAGCGCTGATTCTAAGACATGCGTTAGTGACTGCGGATTCCTTTCTAGCAAGTCACAATGGGGCAAACTAGGAGATATCCCCGCAGGCTTGCTGCGACTCACACTGAATTTCCACGAGCCCGCAGACTACAAACTCTCGTCAGCGGAGACACGTCTCTGCTTCCTACCTTCGGATGCAGGCCTTTCGCCCAATATCACTGAGCATCTGTATCCTGATATCCTGTGCGGTCCGCCACTTTCACAGCAAAAGTCCCGAAGAAATGACATCGAGCCGACGGTTGAAGCCATGGGGACATCTGTGGGACTCGGCGGTATTCACAACTCTGCGGAATGGTCTAAAACTCTTCGATGGCTACTTCGCGGGAGTCGGCTACCGGATGAGCATAACTTGTATACCAGAGCTGAGTGGTAAGCCATCAGCCCTGTTCGTTTACGTGTCATGTACCACGTCATAGAATATCTCTTACTGTTACACTTCTTGAGCTGGCAACCGGTAGCCCTGCCAAAGACAAAGCATTCTCTGTTAGATATTACACTACTAGACCATCACCTTCTCTAATGGGAAGCCTATGAGTCTGGGGCCCTTATTTTGCATGTGACTCAGCGTGGCTTGACACATGAGAGCTAGTTCCCGGAGCAAACGCTGATGCAATCACCTTTTACAGGTCGTGGCAGGCCAACAAATTGAATGAACAGAGCGAGTTGAGACGTGCATTTCAACTTGCCCTTGTCCTGGCAGACTCTGAACCGCGGATTAACGTCAAAGTGGCAATAAGAGGCAAACTAGAGCGAGGATGGCGCAGGTACACCTTCGGATATTCAAAGGACCCGTCAAAAACGGTGCAAATCGAGCTGTGCTCTCAGACCATCGAGCTTGCATCAATAATTGAAACTTTGGGAGCCGAAATTGCT
This sequence comes from Usnea hakonensis, assembly GCA_013423325.1. Taxonomy (NCBI): domain Eukaryota; kingdom Fungi; phylum Ascomycota; class Lecanoromycetes; order Lecanorales; family Parmeliaceae; genus Usnea; species Usnea hakonensis. The sequence continues at coordinate 170,834 of BLJB01000151.1, read as the reverse complement.
CGTCTAAATACGCTCGCGATACCCGAGCATACAGTCCCAGCTGGTACTACTCCAATCGGTGGTGTCTCAGTCGCGGACAACGATAATGATAATAAAGTCAATGACTCAGAAGTCACTCCGCAGCAGCAACTGGAGATATAGCATAGCATTGCGCAAGCCATAGACAGAGAGAATCTTCAGCTACAACCAAAAGTCGCCGTGATCCCACCTCCAGAACACCTGTAGGCTCAGCTCAATTAATTTGCTTTACAAGCCCGAGATCAGATTAGACCTTGCGCTTTCGACCATCGCGACAGATCGAAGTTCTTCAGGAACCTTGTACGGGAAAATCATCTCTCAGTCTAGCATCTTGCCTACGACCCTGGCGACCGACCATGTCAACTCTAGAAATCCGGCGCATGGCTAATTTGCAGCTCCTCCTTGACCATGGGCTCTTCTTTCCACTCGGTCAACCTCCTCGCAGTAGACGCATCAGATGAACATGCATAAGCATCAAAAGCGATTGGCGAGTAAAGGAAGAAGATGAATGGGCTTGGTGGCAGTTACTTCTAATGAGCCGAATTAGAGGATCACCACCTCACAAGAGCCAGTTCCTGTGATCATAGAGATCGCTTTCTCAGATCCTCGCGTCATGATTCAACCCACTCTGACATAATGCACTGATCACCATTCAAAGAAGACTGCATGCATGATAGAGTCCATCAGCTAATCATATTCCATGCCCTGCCCAATTCCCAATGATCCTTTAATCAGCTTGATGGACCTTCATGACATCTTCTCAAAGTCTACAAAGCTTGCTTCGATTTTCCGTTCAGTAGCCCTTATTCAGACCTGTACATACACACGGATAATGACATCAATCACCTTTAAAATATTAAGCCTAATCCTGCACCCATCCATCTGCAACCTCAAGCCCTCTCCAGCACCTACTTCTCTCACCTTCTTTCCCATACATCAGCAGAGTCCAAGAAAAAGTGGCCTCTTGTAACGTTCTATAATTCAACAACCTTGACACCCTCAAATTGATCTTCCGTGTCGTAATGACTCATGAAACAGACCTCAAAGCTCGTGGCTGAACGTTTGCTGTAAAGCTTATCATCGGAGAGATATCAAGTTGTGAACGTTTGATGTTTCGACGTCTTGGCAAGACATTTTACTCTAGTGATTTCGCAGATTAAGTTTGCCAATCTTCTCTTTTTACCATTCCAACTCACCCTCTGAATCTCTCCCCTTACACATCCGATATCTCATACACTTCACTCGGCCCAAGACTCAGTGCCTCCGAGGCTTTCGCCTGCGCCTTCTTGATCTCGATTATTAGTCACTGATTGAAGACTCACCTCTCCCAATCTGAATCTTCACCACCCTTTGATCTCTTCAGATCTCGTTGTACTCAGACCGGACCATTTTCCACAATACAGCTTCCAAAATTGACTTGATGCGATGAGCCATTAGCGGTACTTCAAATCTCACATTGCAATCATTTGTCTGTCTCCTGTGCCATCAGGTACATCTCAGATGACAGCGAAACATTGAGGAAGCATCCAAATTTCACTTTCAGTTCTGCCATCACACACTTCGGTTGAAGCTCTGGGCTTTAGTTCACCAGATACTTACAAATCTTCCTCCGTCACAGGAAGATCGTTCTAGTCAAACGTACCCACCATTTCCCTGCTAGGTAAGTCGAAATCAACGACCCTCTTCAGCATGACCAGCCCGCTAACAATCATCTGTCCACAAGCAAATAATCTCCAGTCTGCCAATATGCCACCTCGTTTCACTACTCTCCCTAGAGAGATCCGTGATGCGATTCTCGAAATGTGTCTTGTTGTTGGAGTCATTGATCCTCACTCCGCCTGGGGGTACATGGAACCTTTCAAAAGGTCTACGCGTAAGCCGGACATCTCATTGCTTGCAGTCAACAAAGCAATCAATGCCGAAGCGGCCGAGATCTTCTATGGTAAGAATGTCTGGGTCATCATTCGGCCTTCCAAACATCATGGCCCACGAGAATGGGACACCCGGGCGCTCGAGGATGAGATCTGGCATATCCACCGCAATCAGATCCGCCACGTCCGCATTTCTCTCGACCCCAACGAACTTGAATTCGACCTTTGGAGCTTGGCCGGCAGAAAGGCGTATCGAAAAGCTCTGGAAAAGACTCCCCCAAGCGCGCCTGTGGAGAATGCGCATATGCATGGCCAACCCCTACTTATAGACGCATGGCGATGGAAACTGAACATCTGCCGGGAGCTTGGAATCAAATCGTTGACCATCGACCTTCCACCAATCCCTCGATGCTTTGCGCGGGAGCCTTTTCTTTTGACAGCAGTAATCTGGCGTGGCTGTCTTCAACCACTGGTGAATTGGGCCCGAAGTGACGAAGAGACCAGAGTTGGCGAGCCTAATCCAACACCAGTAAGAAGCTACCCCGAGGTTAAAATGATAGGTTGTCCCGATACCATGAGGGTTGTATGCGAAGGATGGAAGGACGAAGGATGGAAGGATTACGGGGACCTTTTGAACCACTTCATGAATGATGATAGGCACTGCCTCGAAGGGTTTTTCCAGCCAAGAGACGCTCAGACCAACGGGAAAACCTGAACGTCTCGCACAGGCACAGAACAGGAACCTGCATGTTTGCGGTACCAGTTCAGCCAGAGATTCTTGAATTCAAAGACTGAGAGGTGAAAAAAGGGACGGAGCTGGGACACAGTCAAAGAATTTGACTCCATCAAGTAGCTTCAGAAACGGTTGCGAGCTCGACTATTCACCAACGTGACTTCCCAAAGACCCTCGATTTCCATAAATTCGAGCTGACAAGAATTTTGCATCCCGAAGATCAGCTTTATCCCCTTCTTCTGACATCCCTCCCACTTCCCTCATCATTTGTCTCCGCGCTATTCCCAGACGTCTTCGCAGCCATCCAGCCCGCCATATCAAAATTCTGCAAGGGATTGGCCGCACTTGCTCCACCACCCAATACGCTCTTCTTCTGGTGTTCCTCGAACTCCTTCTTCATCTCAGGATCCACTATTGAGTGCAAATGCATCGCATCAGCTATGTGGTCGCACAATCGTACAGGAAGAGAGAGAAGAAAGAACACCATAAAAAAAGACAAGAAGCACTCACTGTTATCCATCAAATACGGCATGCCCACCACGAAAGCCAACCCCACCACCGCAATCAAAATCATAGGATTCTTCAAAAGATCCAACGGCGAAACTGTAACCCCATTCATTAGCCACAACTCATCACCCAACCCTCCCCCCTCTACCACTCCATCCCCTCCCCCAGACCCCAACCAACAAAACCCAGAGAAACTCACATCCAGCCCTCTTCTCATAATAATCCCTCCCCCTCGCCACCCTCACCTCCACCGGCTCATTTCCAACAACAATCTTCTCCCCCACCACCCCCCCGCCCCTCCCAACCCTATACACCACCACCTCCCCGCCACTCTTGACATCGACCCCATACGCCAAGAAATCGTACTCGCGACACGCTATATCCAATAGATATTCCACCGTCGTTCCTCCTTTTCCATTTCCCGATCCCGATTCCGGAGCTGTAGACACAGCATCTGAAGATGTGAGGTTCCGAAAGACAAACGTGTTGCGCCGCGTGATGGGGGTTTTGAGACGGTGGCCGTGGGTGGTGAGGATGGCGGTTGTGGAGGGGGGGAGGGCGGGGATGTGGGGGGGGACGGAGAGGGTGAGGGTGAAGGCGGAGATTAGGGTGGGGAGGAGGGGGAGGAGGTATGGGAGGAGCATGTTGGATTGCGTGAGGTGAAGGAAGAGAGAAAGCGGAGGTGTCAGGGTGCAAGCTGTGAGCTTCGAATTGGAACGGGACAGGGCTCTTGGGCTGAGGCGGGCGGATAGCGCCGGCGCTAGTGTACGTATGGGGTTTTTTACGGGTACCAAATTTCGATGAGCTCACCATACTTAAGTACTCTGTCTTGACATTTGATAATCACTCGCTCCCCAACCAACCTCACCATCAACAAACGCGCTCCATCCACCATCACCCAAAAAAAGCTTCGTATTCCCAAGCCAACAAAACAAACCAACCCTCACAGAAGCCCTGACTCAGTGCCCGCCGAACATCACTCCACCTCCAACAAACAGCGCTCATTCGCAAGCCGACGGAGTTCATTTGGTTGCCTTGTACTAACTAGGTCCCCCTCCCTCACCGACATGCTGATCAAATTCCTTCTACTTTTTTCTCTTCAAAGGATGCTCTTACCAGCTCTACTGATAGAATTTGCTAATTGGGTTAGCAAGACCTCAAAAAAAGGGCCATATGTAGCTGCGTTCGGACATGATGTTGGATGAATGGTTTATATTATTGGTCCTACGATCAAGCGTTCCAAGACCACATTGCTGTAAGGATCCTTGTCTGCGTGTTGGAGGAGATTGTGTCTCTGTGGGAAGAAGCATGTAGGGGGTGGGTATTTTGGATGTAGAGTTGGAGGTTCTACCTGGCGATGATCGGACGATTTGACGCTGATTTCGCCAGCCCAGCATGTTGCACACACCTAATACGGCGTCTGATTTGCTTGCAGCGCAGACCTTGCGGTCTATACCCAGCTGACGTGAGCGTGCTTTCTTTAGGCGCTGCATCTGGAATGGTATCGCGATTGGGGATCAGCAGCCTGCCAGTACTCTGTCCTAAGACTCGAGACGTGCACATACTCTCACCAATGCCGAAAGTCTTGCACCGACATTGCTAGTAGAGACTCCATAGCGGGGAATCTCAGCTCCAAGAACAGCGAACTCCTTATATCACGACGCTTAGGCATGTCCCGGATTCCAGATCTCTGCGCACGCTCTATCATCTTCTTCATCAGTAAAGCTCTCGAACAGGACTCAGAAGTGGCAACAGCAGCCGTATCGCCCGCAACTGCTAACATCTATGCACTCAGCCAGCAAGTCCGAAACACCAAACACACTCTATAGAAACTTCAATTCGATAACTAGCCTTACACTCTGCACGTCACAACCTCGCATTAACCATTGCCAGCACTCGACAAATTGCCACATTCGCCTCACATGTTCCATTTCCCATTCCCCATCCCCATTCCCATCCCCATCCATATACTATAGATAGAGCGTCCGCGCACACCCTCCAAGCACACAGAGCGGAAATCTCAACCTCTCCATCGAAGCCCCTATAAGAAGATAAGAACACCATAAACCAAGCCAAGAACCCCCTCCCCAACCACCACAAATCCATCTCCGCCCCCCTCCTCACCCCAATCCCAAATCCCCCCTCCACCCCTCCCAAAATCCCTCCTTCTTTCCACAACCCCTCACATCTTACCAAAAAAAAAATCTTCATCTTCATCAAGAAAACAAACAGACAAAAAGAAAAACCCCCCCAAAAACCAAAAAAGAAAAAAGAAATAATAATAATAAAAATGGTGCCCATTCTCGGAATCGAACCGAGGATCTTCTCATATTCCAGGTATGTAACGTAAAACCTACGAGTGAGACGCAGTACCACTATGCCAAACGGGCGCGATAATTTGAATGCTACTAATACATTTGTTATACATATTCAAAGTACATAAATAATTTTTAGTAAAGAACTGAAAAAAACTCCCTCGCGATTCCATTCTCTTGCCGGGGCCCGGGTCCACATTTTCTTAAGATACTTAGCGCGCAAACTGTGTGCTCTACAAACACGTAGCTACTACATAAGATCTATATTTGTAGTCGAGTGGGTACACTGCTCAATTTTACAAAGGAGGGAGGGTAATGATTCTCAGGATATAAGGGCCAACTCTACACATTTCCCCTTGCATACTTTTCTGAGCGAGCGGGTTGTAAGGGCGGGTGTAGATTTGTGGAGATGAGATAGGTAGGTAGGGAGGGAGGACGTTTTTACGGACTTTGTTTTTGAGAGATGAGCGCTAGGGGAAATGCGAGGGGCGGCGGGGGAATTTAAGAATGTGGCCGAGGTGAGTGTGACATTTTCTTGCAAGTAGGTGGATAGTAATATCAGAGTATGTGAAAAGAGAAAAGCGCAGAGCAGATGGGACTGATCTCACAGGATATTGGGTATAAGTAAAGGAGAGTGGTGCAAAGAAGACGGAGAGGGAGAGAGGAGCAAGATCGGAGACACTTGAATAGTTTTTCGTAAAGTACTAAGCGAGATATTCAGACTGAACGTGCCTAATCCTGCCTGCAGGATGGGTCCGAGACAATTGAAAGCACAAGTACATCTAAGAAAAGAAAGATGCTGTTGCCCCGTCACCCGACCCACTACCCTCTTTCCAAATCATCATCACTCATCTTCACGTTTGACTTCCTGACTGATTCGGTTTGTTGTACCGCTGATGGCACCTGTGGCAGGCTTCTGTCCATGCGGATGTCCTCAATAGGTGCATGGGGCGCCCTATTTCTCTTGGGAGAATAAATATGAGTTGTGGTTTGGAACAACGACAAGTGTGGCGATGCCTTCCGATTCATGCCTCGAAATGGCACCGCTGGGGGAGAGCGGTCACATTTGCTCAGGGTAAAGAAATTGTGGAACAAGGGGCGGAGGATGGGTAGAGAGACGAGGATGAGGCTAAGAGCTTGTTCGGCACTGTACAAGGCCAATTAGTCGTGATTTGAGCGCAATGACCAAGTATCAAATGACAAACCATGCCCATCTGACGACATTGACTTCGTTCCCTGCCGTTCTCATCAACTGGCGAGTACGGAGGTGTTGGGGTACAAGACTGGGCTTACAGGTGAAATCCCTTGACCAGATCCCTTCCAAAGTGATTGACTTCGCGACAGCGCACATCGCTGTGCTGGGAACAGTCAGAGACTGGTCCGTGATTTTGATAGACGACTCACAATACACCCAAGCCCATCAAAACACATAGCGCAGCCTTAGTCCTTGTGTTCATTTGCATCCGGTATATCACGAAGATCGGGATGCCTGAACACACCAGATCCGTGAACGCATCGAGGGCTGCAAGTATCTCTTAGCAACTATTGCCATCTCCATCATGGTTCCTTACTAAAAGCAACATAGGTGGTTGTGTAAGCTGTCTTCGGCGAGTAACACCTCCCGTGGACGCTCGGATTCCACATCGCGCTCAGCGGTACACATTCCGCAAGTAGCATAGCCAACTGGGCAACGTGGACGACACCCACAATCGCAATATTAGACCAGAGGAATGTTGCGATGCGCCTCTCCACTCTGTCGATAACACGAAGAACACAAAGACACACGGATATCTTGACGAGCCCGAGACAGACGATATGTTGGGCTTGTGCCAATATGCCCCATTTCATTGTTGCGTAAGCTCCCGCGGGACCGAGGCATTCAATGTGCTTTCCAAGACCCGTGTGCACCCATTGCGTGACAAAAAAGGGGTCTGGGAGGCCGACAACCTGTTGCGCCTCGTCAGTATTCCTTTGAACGGCGAATCTTGTAGGGTTAGAACGCATACTGCTCCCGTAATGAAAATGAAGTCGTCCCACTCAAATCCTTTACCGAATTTGGTCCTGCAGTAAAGTCGCAATGATACAACGACAACGGCTACGACTGTGAAGATCCATTCCATGGCTAGAAGGCTGGTTTGTTGGGACTGCTGACACAGCGTGCTGAGCTGGGCATCAAAGCCCTGAAAAGCCATTGATGATGAGCTTGTATTGCTGCTAACAGTAAAGGAGCATTTTCAAACAATTCAGCAACGCAATGTAAGTACGAGCTATCTTCCATACTAGAAGAGTCGGATTGACAAAGCATTTTATTGATAGCTGCGGCATGGGAGGCGACTCGAAAAAGGGGCTGGCTGTCTTACTGTCTCCATGATGAAGGTAAGGCCGAGTGGACGTCCGCCGTACTGGTAACCAGTGAACTTGGCAAGCTCAGTTTTCTAGCGGAATTGCGCAGTCACGAGAGGCGGTGTGCCTTGTCTGCCTTGTAGAAAGCCTTCCATCTGAGTGGATAGGACATTGGTGCTTCAGCTGAGCTGACATGCAGCCAAGAGGTCTTTCCGAGTTGCGCATTACTCTATCTGCAAGATAATGGGGCTTGGCGTCAATACTACTGCACGCTAGAGCTGCAAAAGCACGGACCCGAATACGATAGTAATTTCTATCTGACGAACGTCGGAGAGACAATCATAATGACCGCTCTTAGAATAGGAAGCTTGTGGTTCTTAAAGGCTGGCAATTGTGTGAAAAGTGGACCTGTTTTTGAGCCGTTTTGTTTACCACTGAGCTCAGGAGTTTGCGAAGCGCGCTGATTGCATGACTTGTTTTGCTGCAAGATATGAAGAGAGGTCATTGAAGCTGGGTCGGAACCATTTCTAGAGAGTATTTTGCTTCTTGAATAAAGAGTGAAGGATAAGACACCGCGCATTCGTTAGGAGGTGCTGGTCCAAATAGCGCAAACGCAGATGGGGCAAACGCCACTTCGGCTGAAAATGGGGATACGGGAGAGTAAGGGATATAGAGTATTGACACCGCTTTAGATGTTCCAAATCTACTGGTGTGTAGAGACCACTAAAGGCATGGTTGTATTTGTCTCGCTTAATGGACGTGTGTGTACAGCTGACAAGGAAACGTTGAGTGTATTCTCTTGTCGTCCTCGTTCTGCTGATCCGCTTGTTGTCCCTCGTTTGGATCAAACTTTCTCGTGAGTCAGCCATTGTATGTCACGATCAGAGAATCTGAAGCAAGCTAGCGCCACGAAAATGCTCGTCGTGGGATCGAAATGCCGAAATATGGCGTCGCGAAGCTCAGTAGGCAAACGCTCAAACCCACCTCTTAAGCGGAGCCCCATATTCGTAAAGGTGGTAAAGAATGAAGGTCTGGGTGCAAGATGGTGCAGAATGAGTTTGCGCAAGTTGAATGGTAAGTAGCCTTCATCTTGCTTTGACCGATCAATGACATCCTCGAAAGAGCCATAGAAGCCACACCGAGGCTCCACGAGTATCTGCTTTAGCCTGATCGTTGGCCAGGTCGGAGCGATGCCCTTGTGGCGCAAAAGGTGCCAAAGTGCTGTAATGATAGGCGGGTATTCGCGAAGCTCAATGCGGTCAAGAATGTTAAGCATAAGTTCTGCGGGAAGTTGATAGATGGGGAGAGCGTAGAGTGCCTGCAGTCGAAGCCCAGCTTGAAAACGCTCCTCAATTGACTTTCTTGCTCCGTTGTACTCGCCCTGAGACGTCGAGTGGGGCATTCTGCTCGTCGCGAAGTTGAGCGATTTGATGAAGTCCCCACCAGATGAACCCAGAGAGATACCAGGCGAATACTGCTAGGATGATCAAATAGACGCCTGTCGGTAGTAATGATCTTGGAAGAATATTGAGCAGGAACGGGTCTAGAACTGTGAGCGCAATCAGCTCACCATGGAACGAGCTCAGCATAGAATCTGGCTCACTGATGTCAACATTCACAGGCGGGACGTTTTGCATAAGCGTCTTATTGGTGGTGAAGTACTCTGCGGCAGCAAACACGTGAAGGAAGAGAAGAGAATTAAGACTGCTCGCTATTCGCTGTTGATCAAGATGCTTATCTGATATATGAACAGCTTGACGTGATTCAGCGTAAGTAGAGAGGGAGGTGATTAGCTTCGGCGTATCGAAGGCTTCTGTTATGGAGTAAGTGTTGAGTGTGAATGAAGTTGGTTGCTATTTCCGTTTTAGTCAGCGTTATCATCCTCAAAGATTCTTACCAAAAAGAATACGGAGGGACGAGGTTCAAAACACTCACTGTGGCCGCCCAGCAAATGCGAACCTCGTAACGCTGGTACTGCTTTAATCCTTCAAGTAGGAACCATGCCTCAGTGCCTTTCGGAGTGGAAGGCTTTGGAAATGCTGCTGGAAGCTGGCGACGGAGATCAGGTTTTGAGGGAGATAGCGTTTCGAGCTTAAGGTCTTGAAGACTGGGATGCTGTTGAGGGATTTGAATAGCTTCTGGACCAAGGAAAATAGTCTTCTCTACGTTGCCCTGGACGAGAGAAATGCACCAAGATAGGCTTTGCAGATATGCCAGAAGCCGCATAGTTGGACATAATCATATTCACTTGTAGTCAGTTGACTGTTTGATAGAGTCCCCGAGCATCTTCTAGTCGGTGTTAGCAAACTCAAGGACGTCCTCGGCGGCTCGGGATTACGATACAGGTCCTTTGATAAAGCCACTTACGGTAGTCCATTTTGGGTTAGACTTGTTGATCGCTTGCTTCGCGCTTTCTGCAGGGGACAACAACAAACCACACACAAACTTTCTCCTTCAGCACCACACTCTCCACAATCTGCAGCCAACCCCAATTTGCTACTTCTTTGACATCACACACCTTTACAAGCTACCTAGCAGAATTAACGGATTGCTTTCACCATGAGAGAAGTCATCAGCTTGAACGGTAAGTCTCCACAAAACGCGCCTCCGCACCTTCTGTTACCCCGCCATCCAGACAACGTACTGACTTCCAACGCGCACAGTGGGCCAAGCTGGCTGCCAAATCGCGAATTCCTGTTGGGAGGTGAGCATTACATTGCACTTTGGGACGCTCGCAGAAATAGCGGGGCATTTTGTCGATCTGCCTCGAGGACAAGGCTTACAAGTGGTGACAGCTCTACTGCCTGGAACACGGCATTCAGGTGGGTATTGACCTTTTGCATACCCCTTCGCATGGCACATAGCCGAGGTGGAGGATTTACTGACGCGTTTGCTGTTCTTAGCCTGATGGATACCTCACTGAAGAGCGCAAAGCCGCCGACCCCGATCAGGGTTTTAGCACCTTCTTCTCCGAGACTGGTATGAGAGCATCAACACCAAGTTTGAATAACGGCCCAGTCGCTAATGAGACATTCTCCAGGCCAAGGCAAATACGTCCCTCGAACCATTTACTGCGACTTGGAGCCCAATGTCGTCGACGAAGTCCGTACTGGTACTTACCGAGACCTTTTCCATCCCGAACAAATGATCACTGGGAAGGAGGACGCATCGAACAACTATGCTCGCGGTCACTACACTGTCGGAAAGGAGCTCATTGATCAGGTACTCGACAAGATTCGTCGTGTTGCGGATAATTGTTCCGGTCTGCAGGGATTTTTGGTGTTCCATTCATTTGGTGGAGGAACTGGATCTGGTTTTGGTGCTCTGCTCATGGAGCGTCTGTCGGTGGACTATGGCAAGAAGTGCAAGCTGGAATTCTGCGTTTACCCCGCTCCTCAAGTCGCTACCTCCGTTGTTGAGCCGTACAATTCCATCCTAACTACTCATACCACTCTCGAGCACTCGGACTGCAGTTTCATGGTCGACAACGAAGCCATCTATGATATTTGTCGTCGTAACCTGGGTATTGAGCGACCCAACTACGAGAATCTGAACAGATTGATTGCACAAGGTACTTTTCTCCAGTGGGGATATGGAGGCCAGCGCTAACGATGGTCTCTAGTTGTATCTTCAATCACCGCCTCCCTCCGCTTTGATGGCTCACTCAACGTCGATCTCAACGAATTCCAGACCAACCTAGTGCCATACCCCCGTATCCACTTCCCACTTGTCGCATACTCGCCAGTCGTCTCTGCAGCCAAGGCCTCGCACGAGGCCAATTCTGTCCAGGAGATCTCCATGTCATGCTTCGAGCCCAACAACCAGATGGTGAAGTGCGATCCTCGCAACGGGAAATATATGGCTACTTGCTTGCTCTACCGTGGTGATGTTGTACCAAAGGACGTGCATGTAGCCGTTGCTACGCTCAAGACCAAACGTACCATCCAATTCGTGGACTGGTGCCCGACTGGATTCAAGATTGGTATTTGCTACCAGCCACCACAGATGGTGCCCAACGGAGACCTTGCAAAAGTTAACCGCGCTGTGTAAGTGGTGACATGCCCTTCTCTACGTCTGGACATTGACCTTTTACAGCTGCATGTTGTCCAATACAACGGCCATCGCCGAAGCCTGGTCTGCCCTATCACACAAATTCGATCTCATGTACTCGAAGCGTGCCTTCGTTCACTGGTATGTTGGTGAGGGTATGGAAGAGGGCGAGTTCTCGGAAGCTCGTGAGGATTTGGCTGCTCTTGAGCGTGATTATGAGGAGGTCGCCACAGACTCGAACGAGGGTGAGGAAGGTGCTGAACCCGAGTACTAGAGTGAGAGTATCTGGTTCTGGTAGCTTCAGCTCCAACCCTGCGCCGTGGTCATCTCAGATTGCTCCATATGACCGGCGTGTTCGAGTCTTGTGTGTCCGGATCTCTTTATCAAGGTTCAGAAATTGTCCGAAAGGGTAACGTGGATGGTTCAATGAAGCGGGTGTCTGCTATTAAGCGAAGTTGTAGCACAAATAAGTAAATCCACCAATGTCAAAGCTCACAAATGTTGCTTTCCATACGTTCCATTTTTAAGTAGGGAGGTACCTAAGGTAAACATTCGGGTTAGCAACTTGAAGTAGTGTCTTGGCGCTACCCTTGCGGGTCGATCATCTAAATAATCCCTGCACGGGGGCAACGCAGTGCAGAGATGTAGAGAGCTCTTCCATACTCATTCGCTTTTGATAATCCATCATTCGCACTCGTGTTGGCTTCTTCAATATCCTGCTCCAACCGTACTCATATATGCGGTATCCAAGCCTCGCTGTTAACGCAGAACAGCAACGCCTGCTCTCCGCGGTGGACCGCGAATTATCGTCGAAGACATGGCGGACGTGGAGTCGCAGCAACGCGAGGTGCAGCGTATGTTGAGCTTCGAGGATTCTTCATAATGAAGCCACATGAGTTGCAGCTGACTGTTATCTATTATAGAGCATCCCAACCTCCATCTAAGCCCTGACGAACGACGTCTCTTCGGGCAATTATTTTCTGCTGCGGATACCGAAAAGATTGGAGTGGTGACTGGTGAGGTGGCCGTGAGGTTTTTCGAAAAGACACGATTGCCATCAGACGTATTAGGAGAGGTGAGTGTAATAGGGAATATAGAATTTGAAGGATCGTGCTGACAGGCGAAACCATACAGATCTGGCAAATTGCGGACAGCGAGAACCGTGGACTACTGACCCCTGCTGGATTCGGCCTTGTTCTGCGATTGATCGGATACGCGCAAGCAGGGAGACCAGTGTCTAAGGAGCTTGCAATGAAACGTGAGTGGATTCTACAAGAGCGGCCAGGATTGGGAATTGACCACGCGTCTGATAGCTGGCGGACCATTGCCCAGATTCGATGGCATGACGATCCCTTCCGGGCCACCACAGGTGCAGGCGCAGGCACCGCCTCTACAAGCTCAGAATAGCGGGCCGATAAGAGTCCCTCCGTTGACTCCGGACAAGGTTGCGCAGTACTCATCCCTTTTCGAAGAGTCGGGCGCGCAGAACGGGCTTCTATCGGGTATGGAAACCTCCTGTCCACCTACTTAGACGTCGTTTGTTGAATTTGAACTCGCAGGGGAGACCGCAAAACAAATATTCGAGCGAGCTAAATTGCCCAACGAAGTGCTTGGACGCATATGGAATCTTGCAGATAGGGAGCAGAAAGGACATTTGGGGCTGACAGAATTCATCATTGCCATGCATCTACTGGCTTCCTACAAAAACGGGTCCATGCGCGCCCTACCACAGATATTACCCTCTGGGCTGTACGAAGCGGCAGCCCGACGTGGTGTCGCGCGACAAGTAACCGGCTCTCGACCCACAGTAGATGGTACTCCTTCTACAATACCAAGGCAGATGACAGGCGCAGGATATCCAGGCCAAGCGTCTCTTGCAGCTCGTTCACAGCAAGCACCCTTTCAGCAAGCCAATTCGTCTGGAGATCACTGGGTTGTCAGTCCTCAGGACAAAGCACAGTTCGACCAAATATACGGTACTATTGATACACAAAATCGTGGATACATAACAGGCGAGCAAGCCGTGGGTTTCTTTAGCAACTCCCGATTGCCAGAGGATGCACTTGCGCAAATATGGGATCTCGCCGACATCAACTCTGAGGGCCAGCTCAATCGTGATGAGTTTGCCGTTGCCATGTACCTTATCAAGCAACAGCGTAGCAAAAGAGACGGTCGAGATGTCTTACCACAGAGTTTACCTGCTAATCTAATACCACCAAGCATGCGCCGTCAGCCAATTGCGCCGCAGCAGCATACAGCTCCAGTCTTTGATAATGCTGCAAACATCAATGCGCCACAATCAGCGTCCGAGGATTTATTTGGTCTCGATGCATTCTCTGCTCCTTCATCTCCACCATTGCAGCCGCAAACTAGGGCAACTGGCGAGTCTGCATACACCGCGACACCACCTCGAAGTACAAGCTCACCTGTCCCTCAACCATTCCAGCAACAACAGTCACAGCCTCAGACGTTTGCGCAACAGCAGTCGCACTTTAAGCCGTTCGTCCCATCGTCATCTTTTGGGCAAGCCATGATGACTCCTCAAGGCACTGGTACGTCAGCAAGCACAGCCAGTCCTGTGGTGCAGAATCGGGGCCTATCGCAACAGCAGCCAAAACAACCTTCTGCCATGGATGATCTACTCGGGGACAACGACCCCGAAGTCAGCAAGAAACTCACCAATGAGACATCGGAACTTGCGAATCTATCAAACCAGGTCAGCACATTGACAGGTCAAATGCAAGATGTCAAGACCAAGCGTGGCTCTACGGAACAGGATCTGTCTCGAGCGCAATCGCAAAAGCGGGACTTTGAAGGTCGACTAGCTCAGCTGCGATCTGCGTATGAGCAGGAGGTCAGAGAGGTCCAAGCGCTGGAGGAACAAATGAGAGGCTCTAAGAGTGAGACACAGAGACTTCAGCAAGAGTTGGCAATGGTCCAAGGTACTCATGAAGATCTCCGAAATCAACATGGACAGATCAGCGAGGCCTTCAACATGGACCAGAACGAAAACGCGAACCTGAAAGAAAAGATTCGCCAGACCAACGCAGAAATCAGCGAGATGAAGCCACAGCTTGAGAAAATGCGATCTGATGCCCGACAGCAGAAAGGTCTGGTAGCGATCAACAAGAAGCAGCTTGCTACCAATGAAGCTGAATTGGAGAAGGCAAAAGCCGATCTGGAGTCAGCTGCAAGAGAACACGAGGAAGCTGTGCGGGAGCTGGAGCAGAGCAAAGGCGACCTTGAAGCTTCATCTCAAGCCGTTTCTGAAGCCAAATCCCAGGTTCGAAGTCCTCCAGCGGCAGTAGCCAGTCCTGCGCCATCGACTGCAAGTATGAATCCTTTCTTCCGTCGGTCCTCCAACGCCACGACCGAGAAGGGAATGTCGCCTTTCCAAGCGCCGGGCGTTGCATCTCCCAACCACAACGCCTTCGACAGCCTTTTTGGGCCTTCTCTTGGTTCGTCGGACCAAATTGCTGGCCCTGCTCCATCCACCTCTTTCCGAGGCGAACCTCCCAATACCCATCGTGCAGCGCCCGAGCAAATGATGGCTTCGAGCCAGTCTCAAAATTCCTCCTATGGTCCTGAAATTGCGACGCCATCAGGTTCGCCACCGCCTCCATCCAATTTCAGCGATTCCCCCCAGACTACCAGCGAGCCGCCAGCGCCTCCGCAGTCTCGCCAGATCACTTCGAGTTTTCTACCGTTTCGGCCCAGTGTAGAGCGCTCCCACTCTGAGAGCCCATCAGTACGAGCCAATCCTCCTGCAAGCCGCGTGGGCGACAGGTCCGAATTTGAGGGGTCAACTGAAAGGCAGACCTCGACCACCGAGGCTTCCATACCAGAATCGCCGAGGCAGCACTTTGCAGAGATTGCCGCGAAGCCTCCTCAGGCCAACGCATTGCCATTTACGCCACCGTCTTCACAACAGACCCCTACGATATCCAATGAGGGGATGCAACAGAAAGAAACTGCCATTCCCGAAGAAGTCTCTGCATCTTCTGGCACGCCAAATACGGCCAGAGATGTTCCCGGTGCTTTCCCCGGGGATGAGACCCCTGAATCTGAGCCTAGCTTCTATCATCCAATCACAACACCGTACAGCAGTTCGAAGCTTGATCCTCGGGTCGATTCCAAACCCCGAGGCATTTTAATGGGACCTACGAATGAGCCAACAAATACTACGTCTGAGAGTGTCCCAGCTGGCAATGATCCCTTTGCTATGGCCAGTGAGCATTCGCCTACTCCTGTAATTGCCAAGGATGACTTTGACTCCGCTTTCTCTGGTTTTGGTGACAAGGGAAAAGCGCCAGAGCAGGCGGGTAGTAAAATGACAACCAATGGTTACGACTCGGCCGAGGCACCCCAGTCTCACAGCGAGTTCCCTCCTATCCAGGAGATTGGTGCAGAAGACGAGAGTGATAGCGATGAAGAACGCGGCTTCGGTGACAACTTCACGGCTCACTCTGCTAACCACACTTTGGAGTCTGGACCCAACCAGGCCTTACAAGCTCCTCCAATATCTGATGGGTTTGGAATGGCACCAAGTCGTCCTCCTTTTAGTACCACTAACACCAATACTAGCCAGCTTCCCTCGCCTGGCGCTCAGACTTCGCCGCCAACATACGATCAAACTGTGGGATCTCCGCTTGATGGAGCCGGTCATCGCAAGGAGTCAAACCAATTCCCGGCAGAGTATAGCGGACTGCTACCTTCACGTGCAGATCCTACCTCACCTACGACCTCGCCACCTCCACAATCATCTATTGCTTCACCCATTGCCTCAACAGCAGGCATTGATAGAGGTCTGAACTTCTTCGGCGAAGACAATACAGAGCATGTAGGTAGCCATGCTACTATCGGCTCCTCGTTTTCACACGAGCGCTCCCCAATGTCTCTGGGTGCATCAAGTGCAGCACCGTATGCCTACACTCAGACCTCAGTGCCGTCACAACAGCAATCTCAGTCGAACTATCCTCCAGTCCCAGCCAAAGCTCCGATCCACGACGATTTTGACGATGAATTCGGTGATCTCTCCGAAGCAAAAGAAGCTTCCGAAAAAGGCGATGATGAGTTTGTCTCCTCCCGTAACAACGACTTTGAAGACTTCAACCCTGTCTTTGACTCACCCGCTGTATCTCGTCACACAGCGCAGTCCTCAAGCACAATTCCAGCCAATGACACCTTTGCCGATTTCGAGTCCTCTGTGTCGGGCGCCGGTTCATCATCGCGCCAGCAACAAGGTGTGCAGCAAACACCATCACATGATTGGGACGCAATATTTTCTGGATTTAATACACCACAAAATAATGGCGTGCAAGGCGAACATGGCATTAAATTTCCTAGTCCGCCTCGTGAGCCAGAAGGAAAGTCGTCGGAGAAGCCCGTAGTGCAGAGGAAGATGACGGAAGATACAACAATGGACGACCCAATTCTGAAAGAGCTGACTGGGATGGGATATCCGAGGGGAGAGTCGTTGCAAGCATTGGAGAAGTTTGACTATAATCTTGATAAGGTACAGTGACTAGCTACCTGCACCGTGAGGAACGGTGGTGTTAACCATGTGTGCGTAACAGGCTGCGGATTACCTTGCCTCCAAATCTTAAACGACCAAAAATTAATACTCTGCACGCTGCATAGGCTTTTTCAATGCCGCTTTTGAACTGTGCAAAAGAAGTTGGGAGACTTGGTTCAGATGATCACATAGCGAGCGCATATTGCATCTGTACAGTACCTGAATGATATGAAATTGAGATGTACACCCAGTGCTCATTAATATTCATCCCAGCATTTCGTCATCGCAATGGACGTTGTTTTCTCTACATCACGCCCTCTGTATGTATGTATGTATGTACAATCATTCGTCCATGCTGCAGTCTTGATCTTGATCACGGTGACTGGATAATGTCTGCAGGTAGCCTTGAAACTGGACAGTGACGACGCTCCTTCACATGACTACTTTGGGACTTTTTACTGAATGCTGATGAATCGAATTATACATTATATAATATTTGCATGGTATTCGAATTCGCTCTGTTAATGAAGTACTTCAGGTAGCCTCCCTCGGATCGAATTGCCCGCTCGCGAATGCACCTTCCCGATCCATGCAGCTGGGTACGTAGGTACTCTCGTTGTAGCAAGGCTCTTCCCCCAACCTCTTCCTCAACTTCGAACTTCTGTCAACATCCATCCCACACCTTCATCAGCCATTATTATACCATCTATTCTCTGCATAAAGTCGTTAGGTTGTTATAGTGATCATCTCTGTCTATGTTTGAGTAATACTTGGAAAGGAAGGCTTCGCAGTTCAGCAAGGCTGAGTTTCAGCCTGATTGGAGGGGCGTGAGCTGAGTCGAGTCCCTTGGGTTTATGGTATACTCCAGGTTCGACTCTGTGCGACAGTGAGCAGAGGTAGAGCTTGCTAATGGCCTACCAGAACGTACCCCTGACTTTCATCTATCTTACAGCGTAGCTATACCTCATTGCGCCTTAACTCGGCGCTTAGCTCAATTCACGCCTCCTTCAGTCTTGAAAACTTTGCAAGATACCTCTCAGTTCAAGCTATGACTTGCAAGCTCATCGGCGCTGTGGCTGGCAAGATCTCAATGACTGGTGGATGATTATGGCGGAAGCTTCGGGACCATCCTCTGCAGGCAGAGAGAGCGACAAAGAAGCACCCATACAAATCAAAGAGCTGGGGCTCACACAAATTGATGGAAAACCCAAGGGTCATCGGTATATAGCTGACGTGGTGTTTGTCCACGGTCTGCAGGGACATCCCCGGAGAACATGGCAGTCCAAAGCAAACGCCGAGTCTGGTAGAAGACCCCAGAAACGTCTCAAACTCCTCCCCTGGATAGAGACGGACGAGATGGCTCACGAAGTTGTCCAGCCATTTTGGCCGGCGGATATACTGGCTCACGACTTCGAGGACGTCCGAATAATGACGTTCGGCTATGATTCGAAAGTGACAAAGGGATTCGCGGCCCCGTCGAGCAAGAACGGCATCTTTCAACATGGTAACTCATTTCTGAGAGCCATGGGCCGTGCTCGAGTCGGCTGTCGTCAACGTCCAATCGTGTTCGTGGCACACAGTCTGGGCGGCCTTGTTGTCAAACAAGCCTTGATTGAGGCGCGAAAACAGACTCATGACCTTGACTTACTTGATATCTATGACTCTACTCATGCTGTCATTTTCTTCGGTACTCCACACAGAGGTTCAGATCTCGCTTCATGGGGTGTCTTGCTGAGTAACGTTGCTGAAGCCGTTCAACTCGACACAAACAACGCTGTCCTCCGAGATCTAGATCCTACGAGCGGCAGTTCCAAATTAGAGGAGATGAGGCTGGATTTCGATGACATACTCCGGGACGGTCGTCGATCCCGGGAATTGCGTATATATTCATTCCAAGAAGAGGAAGGTATGACAGGTCTCAAGGTGTTTGGAAAGAAGGTATGTTTATGGATCTCGGAATTATCACAGGCGCACGACATGTTGTCCTGGAAGCTGGAGGTAGAGCGATAACAGCTTGGACATATCGACTAACAGATTCAAGGTTGTCCCAGACCAGTCATCCTCCTTCGATTCACGAAAACATGGCAGCGACACCATTCATGCAAATCATATGAACATGTGTCGTCTCAACGGGAAAAGTGATGACGGCTATGAAAAGTTCTCTGGAGTCCTTGAAAAATACATTGGCCAGATAAGGACTGAGAAGAACGAAGCAAATGAAGTACGAAGAGAGAGTCAGTCGTAACCGGGCCCATGGTCCGCCTGTCCTAGTGATTGTGTATCGGAGAAACTAATTCCTTTCAATGTCAGAGCTTTTGAGCAGCCTCGACTTCGCAGAGCGCCGATCACGAGAGCATCAATTGCGGAACTTTGACACAAAAGAAGACACTTTTCAATGGATCTGGTCCTCATCTTCGTTTGTGGAATGGTTGTCAAGCCAAGACGGAATATATTGGATCTCAGGCAAACCTGGAAGTGGAAAATCGACTCTGGTAGATTATCTTATACGTCACGATTGGACGAAGAAAGAGTTGCAAAAACATAATCGCATAAGCTGGATTATTTTACATTTCTTTTTCGACTTTCGTGGGGGCAAACATATCAACAACAACTTTGAAGGATTATTAAGGTCGCTCCTCTGCCAACTCATACGTTCTGTTCCCCAATTTGATGAACTGGAATTGGATGCCGGTGGAGATGAGTCTATCTCCGAGTGGCCTGAACACAGGCTCCGCGATGCTTTGCGCAGAACGCTCAAGAAACTTAAACAAGGGGTCTGTTTTTTTGTGGATGGATTGGACGAGTACGAAGGCGATGTTCTCCGACTGATCCATTTTCTCAAGAGCTTGGCTTCGAGCCAGGATCCTTGGATTAAATTATGTGCCTCAAGTCGTCCCGAACCAATACCTTCTCAGCTCCTGCAAGATGTCCCAAATCTCTCCATGTCGGAGCACAACGCATTGGGAATCAGATCATATTGTTTTCGAACGCTCCAGGATATAGATTCAACGGTCCGTGACGACTCTGATATCTCGCAGCTGTCTCATTCAATTGCCAAACGAGCAGAAGGAATCTTTTTGTGGGCTCGTTTTGCACTGGATGAGCTCATACGAGGCTACTGCGAAAGCGAGGACATGGACGAGCTCATGGAGAGACTAGAGAGGATTCCTCAAAACATAGAAGAGGTTTACAACCGCATGCTGGCCCGCCTGGAGGCTCCAGCAAAAGAGGAGTGTATGATCATGCTCCAGCTTGTTTGCTTTGCGAAGAGGCCGCTTGCATGGCAAGAACTGTGTGTGGCCATCAAATTCGCCATGAAGACAGATCTAACCATAATTGAGCGTCTTCATGACGATAACGACTCGGCAAAGGTGTACGGACAGTACAACACTTTTGCCAAAAGACTTCGAGCAAAAGCTGTTGGTCTTGTGGAGCTTGTGGGTCTTCCGGATTCCCAACTTGGACCGTCTATCATTAGTCCGAAGTTAATACACAGAAGTGTACAGACATATCTGAATCAAAAAGGGTGGCAAATATTGGGATTTTTGGCAGGAAAAGGGTCTGGTAGCCACCAGTTGCTGTATGTCGAAACGTGCACTCGGTATATCAAAAGTCTACTGCGTCATTGCGAATTGGAAAAGATCACTACTCAATTCGACTCCACAGTCATAAAAAGATCTATTGCGCGCGGCATCTTTCCATTCTTCAAGTACGCTATAGACCATTTTCTTGAGCATGCAAGTTCTTTAGAGCGGGAGGGACAGTCTTCTTACCCACAACTTCAGTTGGCATTGACGGAGCAAGTCTGGGATCTTCACACTAGATTGTGGATAGATGATCTCACCCCATGCCTGTCCTGTAGTCCTGCCTTCGACATGTTTGAGGACTATGACTCGATCCACGTGGCATTTCTTCATGGACTCATTTTATATTGCAAAGATGACCTATGCGTCAGATCACCACCACCCACCCAATCTCTTTGGCAACGAGCTTTGAGCTCCATAATCCTCTCGCATGGATCCTATAAAGATTACGAAATGATGTCTCTTGTGCTGCCTAACATTACCACTATAACGACACACCACCTTGTGACAGCAATTATGGGAGTGATCTTGATCACCTTGCGCCTACAGTTACTTCTAGAACATCCCTCTGTTCAGGATCTTCAGCTTGTGGACACCGAGGGGCGGAATGTCACATTATTGTGGCTGTTCGCTCTGCATGAAGGCGGTTCTTCCGAGGCGGTTTTGAACCTGTTGATCGATAGAGCAAAGCGCAGAGGAGAGTCTGTGCGCGAACGCTGTGGTCCCGAAGGAAATTTGGTTGAGACATTATTAGAACGATCACCAAGCCCATGGAGGAGCAGTAAGCTTCTTTTGATTGGAAAATACTATCAATCGATGTCCTGGCCTTTTGAGTATGATCGCCGCGAAGTAGAGGATGATGGCTCAAGGGATTAGGAGGCGAAACATCCCTAAAGCGGGTATGATAAAAGAAACTGGGTGCTGAATCACGTATTGTGTATTTCAATCAGATTTTGGAAAGGGTACTGTTGTATGAAGCAATACAAAGCACCTCTAACACCACGAATAACGAAAACAATCTCACAACCCCCTCTCCTTTCAAAACAAGTCCTCAACCCCCCCCCCCCCCCCCCCCCCCCCCCCCCCCCCCCCCCCCAACCCTTCAAAAACAACCCCCCCCCCCCCCCCCCCCCCCCACCCCACCCCCCGCAAATCACAAATATCATCCTCCAAACATCCCTCCATTCCCCCAACAAGAACAAAAAAATCAGCCAGAGAAAAAACCCCATCCATACATTGCGGGCGAGCCACCTAAAACACTAACCTTTTTTCTCAGGCGTATTCGGTACTCAGATGCTCATAGCGGTCGGTACAGGGATTATGGTGAGGCTACAACTCGTCTAACAAACCTCTCATCAATGAATGACTGCGAATTCACTTCCCCTCCTCACCTCCGGGCCAATCAATCAATCAATCAAGCACTTTGGACCTCAGCAAAAGCCCTAATCACTAGGATAAGTCTTTCTCTCTCTTTGTTGGTTGCTATGAAGATGAAGGTTGTTGATCTGTGAATGGATGGATGATAAGGGGCGCAGTTGAAAAGAAAAGAGCAGAGCTTGCGAGCGCAGCGATGATAGGAGTACCTTATGCTTGGAGAATGAGGATTGTTTTGCAGGGTACGATATCTAAAGTAAGTAAGGTCCTTAAGGTATCTTACCTAACAGCAGGAACTATAGTAAGTATGTATATGCACGCTCCCTACCTTACCCATCCCTTCTCCAATCCTTCAATGCCTACCAAAAAAGCCAAAACAAAACAACAAGAAAACACATGAAGCCAGAAAAGAAAAACAAAAAGTGATCAGCGTTCGTAGAGACGTGTTCCCGGAGCAAGTGGACCGCTTGCAAATATCTAATAGGAAGTGAGAGATACACGTAACCCCCTTTGCATACCTACAATGCTTTGTTATCGTAATCGTCGTTACTGCACTCTTTTATCCCCCCTTCCCCCCCAAAAAACTAGTCTCATCCACCAGAATTGATTGATCAATCGGATACATGCAACGCCCCCCCCCCTTCCCCCTCAAACGAAAAATCAGCCCAATTTCCAAGGAACGGGATTCGACCCCCCATGCTGCCCCCCCTGATGCTGCGACTGCCCTTGTCCCTGACCGAACGGCGTCGCGCCCTGTAAATAGCCTCCATGCGACGGATCATGGAAGCCATGACCGTAGCCCTGAGCGCCGCCGCCGCCCTGCGCGCCTGGGTAGCCTTGCGCTTGAGTGGCGTAGTCATCTTTTAAGGGAGGTTGCGGGGGGTAGGAGGATTGGCTGGGGTAGCCGGAGCCGGAGGAGGGGCGGGGAGGATATTGGTTTGATGCTAGGCCTTGCTGGCTTGGGTGAGAGCCCATTGGCGGGGCGGGCGGGTAGTTGTTGTAGGTGGGTTGTTGTTGGGAGGGGTAGGCTGGGGTGTTTTGCGGGGGTGGGGGGTAGCTGTTTTGTGTTGGGGTGGTGTAGGTGCTCGAGTGGGCTGGTTGGGAGACGTAGTGGTTGTAGGGTGGGGGTTGGGCTTGCTGGCCGTAGGTTGAGTTCTGTGGGGCTTGCTGGGGGTAGTGTTGGTTCTGCTGGTTGTACGCCGGTGTGGAGGCTTGGGAGGTGGCGTAGGAGCTTTGGGGGTGGCCTGGGAAGGAGTGATTTGACTGGCCGTAATTGCCTTGGGACGCATTGTATTGCCCTGTTGTCGAAGGTGGGGATGCTGTGTCTTGTGGACCGTAACTATCCTGTGACGGCTTGTTATTGCCGTGATGACCGTGGTGGTGACCGTGGTGGTGACCGTGGTGCTCGCTTGGTGGACCAGGAAAGGAGGTGTTATGTTGCTGCCCGTAAGAAGTCTGGGAGGTCTGAGTTTGCTGTATATATGGCGGTGCGTCAGAGCCGTATTGGCCGCTCTGTCCATTTTGTGAAGAGCTACCGTAGCCTTGGAAGCTACCGTTGGATTGCATAGCAGCAACATGCTGTACCCCAGCAGATCCGTGTTGTCCCGAAGTCATATATGACGCCGGTGGAGCTTGAGAGGAGTAGCCACCACTGCTGCTCTGAAATTGCTGCTGCTGGTGCTGGTGCTGTAGCTGTGTACCCGCAGACGCATGCTGTCCTGGCGCTTGGTATGACGCTGGTGGAGCCTGTGCTGAGTAGCCTCCACTGCTTGAACTTTGCCCGCTGGTGGAATATCCGTAATTGTTGTTCTGGCCCTTCCGAATCAATAAGCATATAGCAAGATCCAAAACGATTCGCGAAATTTACCGAAGAGCCATGTTGACCTCCGAAGAAGCTCATAAAACCCCCACCGGATTGCTGACTTGGCGGCTGTTGCTGCTGCTGCTGGGGCTTTCCACCACTGTCGAGAAAGCTACCCATGAGCTGTCCCGCTAGACCTCCAATGCCCCCAGAACTGTTGTTGGAGTGCGAAGTCTGACCACCGTGCTGCCCCCCAAGCAGAGAGCTCGCAAGTCCGACCAGAGGCGACTGATTTTGCGGCCTCTGTTTTCCTCCAGAAATTGCGTTCATAGCCAGGTCCTAATCATCCTTGTCAATCCTGTCCTGTCCATTTATGCAGTATCCAAATACCCCTAGTAAATTCCGATCTTTTTCCTCGTCTTCTGCGGTCCCATCCACTTTGACGGCGGGTGGGCGTTGGAAAGGATCTGTGTACTGCTGTGGCGTGGGGTCCGGCGTCGGTACTGAAAGCGCTGGCTGGGTTGGCACGTCCCATTGGGAATGACCTGTTGCTCGCTGCACATAGTAGTACTTCCGCGATTGACCTTCCCATTGTGCGAGCCTGTAGACTGTCAGGTAGGATGTTTAGGTATGGCAATGGGCTTTTGAGACGTACCAGCCTTCAGGCAGAGCTGGAGGGCCCTTGTCAGGACCCTGCTGGTTTGTAGGGGTTGGTGGGCGCGTCATGCCAATGCAGGCGCTGTTGTAGGAGGACAGGTCGACAGTAGACAATGTACCGAGTAGAGATCGAGATAAGTAAGCGAGATGGGTCAACTCGATTAGCGAAAGTTGGGTTGATTTGTGGCTGGTGCGGGGCTAAGGGGAGATCATTCATCGTCAAGTTCATTGAGAAACTAGAGAATTAGCGAAAGACTAAGCACCATTAACTATAACATTACTAGCTATATTACTTAGATCTCGCCTCTACCTTATATATTAATAAGTTATAATTTAAACCTTTTGTTTTAATATTTTTTTAGCTAGAATAAATCGTACTATATGTTCGAGGGGTTACTATCTATTTTTATAGATATTTTAGTTAAATTAGAAATTTTAGAATCTAGATCATAAGATTAATTAATAACTAGTTCTATAAGATAAAAGAGAGATTAAATAAAATATCAAAAATATTTAGAAAGCTTATATTTAATATTATATAAGATACTAGTATAATTAGTATTATTTAATAAGGCGGAACTCTAATACATATAAGGTAAGAATATTAAGAATTTATAAATTTACTAGAATTCCCCCGACCACACCTGAATAGCCGCATGGTCTTCGACAAACAATGGGTGAGCTCCAGCCTGTTCCAGTAAGGTCGCACCTAGCACAGATACACATCCTGCATTGTGTTCTCTTGCGGAAGCGCTGAAACCACCGGTCCGATACGAAAGTCGAGGTTCTTCAACTTCATTTTGGCGCACCACATCTGGGGCGTCTTGCATTTCATGCCCGATTTATTTCATCGTATCGAAAGAGATCTCAATTTGATTCCCTTTCTGTTTCGCTGACTGCGGAAGTGCTGATTTCCTAACGGCATGGCTCAACCCTACAATAAGAGTTCATGAACGCCAGTCCCAGCGCTTTCACCTGGTTTGAAAAGGCTTCTGAAATTCCTGTAGCTCCTGAAATATCTCAAATCGAGCATACAAAAGTTCGCAGAAGTATGTGCCTCTTAAGATGTCTGGACGGTCATCCTACCCAAGGACAGTGTTCTCCATCTGACCCATTTTCGCTGTTCATGGTGGTATTTTGGGATTTTTTGACATTTGCCTCAGTCAGAGGGTTGCGTTCCTCGGAAGTTGCGTCAATTGATGCATGATCTGCAATTCAGGAAGGCATGTGAAGCTTTTCAAATTCCCAAATTGAATTTGGCAGTCCATCTCTCACAAACGGGAACTAACGGCATGGTAATTGCATTGTCTTGAAGTTCTGTTGCGCTTCGGACCTGTAGCTGGCAGTCGTATCGAAGAAAGGAATCTGGTCGTCTTGAAGCCGTGGTGTCCGGCTATGTAAGGGCTTGGACTATCTTAAAACTGTGCGCCTAGTTCACCTTCATAGTCGACCATTTTTGCCTTAAACCACATAGGTGCTAGGGTTGTATGGGTTTCATTCTTCATCTCCGCTTGGACCCGTCGGAGCGCCTCGACCAGGTGTGAGCAACGCTTGTAGCCATGTTCCTCACCCGCGGCGATGTGCTGGTCTGCCCACTGCAGCTGGTCACCGCAGCAGCCACCTTCAGGACGAAATACCTCAGAACAATGGTGATGCAGACACCGATCGAGACTGACCCTAAAAGGCACAGGATTTTTTTTTGACCCAGATTTTTGGAAAATGAATGCGTCTTCCCGTTTTTCCAAATCGACAACGAAGCGGATGGCATCTGGAAGAGGCACGCGAATGACGTCGACATTTGCTCTACCGTCAAAATCGGCTCGATCTAAGGGGAGAGCCTTGCTCTGTAAACTTTCGAAGGAGATGGGCTGACTCAGCATGTGTTCCCATCCCGTGCGAGCGATTATGAGGCTTTGTAAACGCATGAAGTCGCGTAGTCGTACGTATCCGTCCGGTCTCTTATAGTCTAAGTAAACCTCGGAGAGCTCGTCCCTGTCGCAGATCAAGACCAGGGCTGGATAAAGAGAATGTATGCTGAAGTCTCCCGCAGGAGCCGCTGAGTTCACATCACTGCCAGGCCGATGAATTCGCCGCAGATGATCACTTCAGCTTTTGCATAGAGGGAGATATGGGCTTTGATTATACCTCGAATTGTGTCTGGACCTCCTTCAGTAATCCGGATCGGGTTGGCGACAAAGTGGCCAAAGTCGAGGTTGGGTTGATTATCGTACAGCCTATGCCACTCGCCAAAAATGCTGGCGAAGATCGTGTTGGGCGGACCCGTCCTCCAACTGGGGATTCCAGCTTCGAGAAGGTCCCGAGACCAGTAGAATCCAGATGGTTTGTTGCAAAACAGTCGCGCCTTATACTGAGTATCAATCTCGCCAAGTTCGCTATCCAGGAGAATTATACACTGATCGGATAATACCCAATTGGCTTGCGTCATCCTCCGAAAGTAAGGGCAAAGCCGCGAGGAGTATCATTCCTGGCGTAGATCTATACGGACCTTTTCTCGAAGCTCGTCCGATATTGGTTCTGGGGTCACAAAATTCCTCCAGGGAGCGGGATTATAGTTGACATTGCCAAAGAGGGGGGCGAGGCGAGTGTCTTCCGAGGGCGCAGTGGAGGCGGCTGTCAAAGTCGCTGGGAGCAGCGCCGGGGATGCTTCTGAGGAACCCTCCAAGTGATCATCCGAGGAGGTCATGATGGTAGCTTTTTCCATGGATGATTTTGTCGCTTTTTTGGCGAATGCTCTAAACCGATTTGAGTACGTCCGACTTGTAAGGACAATTCCACTGGATATTTTGTGTTCCTTGCTTTCCCTGGGTATTGTCCCGCAGGTACGTCAGGTAGTCGGACAGAGCTTGAGAAGAGATTTGGATTGATCTAAGGGAAACAAGGAAGACTGAATGGAAAAGCAGACCGACTCATACTTTTCTGTGTTCGAGGTTGAGTTTTTAGGCTGATTGATGACTAATCACAGGTGAGCAATGGTGCAAGTTTCGAACGCACAGGAATACCGAGGGGATCGCGTTCCGGTGAAAAGCTGATGATGAAAACAGCCAATTTGGTTGATCTCTTGATTCTCTCTTATGTATGTGTCAACTCTATGGCTCGGTGGGCTATTGAGAACTTTCGGTTGATTCTATCACCGGCAATGACAGCGTAGATAACCGCCTAGGCTGACTCAGTTCGCGTTTCGCTCGTCCCAATTTTCACGAACTGATGCGTGCGCCGAGTGCAGCGAGAATAATTGCCGCGGGTGAGCCTTTGATGTTCGTGGTGATCGATTAGGAGTTCAGAGACGAGTCCAACAACTTGATGAATTATTGGTCTCCTCGAATGGATTTTCCTGTAGGTCGTCAGGTATGAAGCCGCCGCTGTAGTGGTCATGAAATTTGAAGCGTTATCGACATGAAAGAGAAAGTATGTTGTGTATTGATGAACTTCTCGGAATGCTTCGTCTGCGTGATTGTTTGCTTTGATTTTGCTCTTCGTTCGCAGCTGATCCCTCCTTTCGAATTTTTTTTTTTGCCGCCTTGCTCTGCCACCACTCATGATTGATGATGAGTGGCGCCTAGAGGCACCGCTTGGAGGTGCAAGGTCGGATTTTGCCTCCGAGAAAGATGGTGAGGTAGTGTGTCCGCTACCCTTTGCTGTTCGGGGAACTCATTCTGTCCACAGGCAACCGCTTAAGGATAACCGCTAACTCCCGGTCTATTTCAGGCCGCCGGGTGTCCGCGTACGCAGATTCTCTTCGCCCTTGCGGTTTTGCAGTGTTTGTGCCCTCGAGAATGGCTTAGACAGCAAGGCATCTCATCAGGATGCTCACCGTGTGATGTTGAGACGGGGTCGGTCGCCCGCTCAGCACCTCGGAGTAGGCGTTGCTGTGTCCTGCAACGCCTACTGTTGTAGGGTCCCTTCCCCTGCCTCCATGGCCCGTGGGCTTGACAGGAGTATTATAAATGTTGGGGCTTGTCCGTTCTTAGGAATTTCTCCGTCCTGTGTCTTTAACAGGAGGACTCGTTCCACTGTCCTGAAGCCGATGGCTTGGCGGTGGTCCCTCAACATCCTTATGGTACTGTAACCATTGATACTCCCAAGCACCGCGAAAAACCCCGGGTCCGTGTCCGTCAGCTCGCGGTGAAATTTTTCATCGCGCGTGAAGTCGGAGTACGCCCACGTATCTTTGATCACGGCTTTCGAGGCTTCAATTATGATAAAATAGCGAGTGATGACCCGCAGCTTCGAGAGTGGGACTGAATTTTTCTTCGCTACTTTGACCCAGCTTCGCCAAAGTATCTCTGACGGAAATATTTTGTCCTCGGGTGCGGCCTTGTCTTTGTCTTTGTCATTGAGTTTGGCGATGACCATGCCATTGGTCGGGTCAAGCCAATTGATGTATATGACGTCTCTATGCGTATTGGCTCATGGGACTGCTTCGACAGACTCAACGTGGGAGAAGGCGATGCCGTGATGGGCCAGGACTTTCTCCATCACCCCTGGATTGAATCTCCGGAGGGTATCATTCTCGATGTCATAGGCAGGCTCGAGTGAGGTTGGAGTTGACGAGTCTTCGCGAAATTTATCCAAGTCGGCGACAGCAGCTTTCCCCTTTTCGATGTTTTGGTGGTAAAGCTCCGATGGAGGCATTTTCGAACGCTGACGACTGGTCCACAACTACAGGATTCTACGACAATTATTCTCTAGACGGACTTTGTTTTGAAAGCTCCTTCCTCGTCTTGACCTCTTTATGAAGTCAAGAAACCCCACTGTTTCCCTCCCGTTAGGGAAGGAACAAGTAATTTGAAACCATTGCAAGGCCAGACTACCGTCAAGAGGGCGAGGCCGCTCGACTATCATGCAGTCAGCTCTTGATCGCACTCTGCCACGTCAAATTCGGCGACTCGATAGTGGTGTCAACGCACAAAATTTTCAAATGGCATACCATCTTGACAATACGAGCCTTCGACCAATTCTCCAATATTGATATCTTCAAACCTCTGTCCGGCCATAAAGCTAGGGGTTCGTTCTATCTCATCGCCAAGAACGTCAAACCAGAACACCCGGAGGCTCTTAAGGCGATTGAATACTGGACCGATTGTTGGAAGAATGTAACTCTCTACGCTATGACCCATGAAGGTCGTGAAATTGATGTCGCGACACCGGGCAACAAGATTGGCGATGAAGTCGACGACAAGACTAAAGACATAGCCGCAGAGATGATATTGACGAGAAAGAGAAGAATCGCAACGGAGCAGAAGACGATGACGATGGCCGCCATGGGATTGACCCCTTCGTCAAACAAGTAATGACAAACCGAATATTGCACGTGCTTCTTATTTCCTGGGGAGTAGTCTTGTTGATTAAGACGAAAGCGTTTAAGACTTATCAGAACTTCAAAAAAAGATCAAGCGAACAGTGGCTGATCTGGAGATTGAGTGGAGCAGTCGTACGGCTGAGACTGCTGGAGCAGAAATGAATCTGGGTTTGTAGGAAGGCGCTTGTAACCCTGTAGTAATCCGCGCAGTGTTTCAGTGCGAGTACGATTGAGAGAGGCGCAAGTGCGGCCTTGCTTTCTTGAACCCGACGGGCCCACCAGTATCTCACTCGGATTTTCTTGATATCTCAAGCTCGCTGGGTGAAGTGGGTCCGGTCAAGTCATGGAGAGTCTGGGACGAAGGCGATACAGGGTTCCATGTTTCATTTAGTTTTAGACAGTCCAATAGTTTCCACAAGCTCCAACCTCAGTATTAACATGGACATGGCAATCAAAGACTTCCAACAGACTATGGCTCTAACCCGCCCAGTCAAATCCCTGGACTGGACAAAGAAAACAGAGTATCAGGGTGACTTGCCCTTCTATTTCGGCGTGAGTTTCGAGCGCGTGGTCGATGGGCATCCGTTCAGTATCCAGGAGGAAGCTGCGCTGAACCCTCTTGTGCAGATCAAAGAGGCGGTCGATCATCAAGTCATCACCGGACCATTTCTTGGGATGATCGCCTTGCGATTGCAGGCAACGCAGGTTCAGGAGGGGACTATGAGAATCTCCCAGAGTGTGTATCCTCCCGCGGAGAGTGAGCAGTTGGGAGGCTGCATGGTATCCTGGGCTAGTGCAACAAATCTGACCAGCAGCGGCGCGATTGGCAACCAAATTTGTGAAAATGTCGACTAAACTCTCGACTTTCAAATGCCTCTCAATGGAAGTGATCCAAGCACGCCAAAAAGATACATCAAATTGCCCGGAAGCGTCAGCTTCAGTAGTAGCGTCCTGAAAACGAGCTGAATCACTAGCTTACTTGGATGATCCAAAAGCTTCAGACACTATTTTCAACCTGGCTGCCTGGATGGAGGTTCATTATTGAGCACTGCACGAAGTGGAAGCAGTTGGAAAGCCAATACATTGGGGCCATGATTTTTATTCGGGACGGCAGGCCTCAGCTGATCATTGGATGACGTTTGGCTATAGGAATGACCATGCTTTATAGTTTCGCTGACCGTAGCGCGGCCGGGTAATTGCTCGCTTTTTCCTTACCTATCCACAGATGTATATCATGTTAGCTAACCGATTCCTCTCCCAAGGCTCTGTAGCTTGCTTGCCACGAGCGGAGCTTGGAAACCGCACAAGTCATCAGAGTGCCTGGACTCTCACCCCTATTCGATTTTATCTTCTGCAGAGACAGCTGCGATATTAGAGGGAGAAGAACGCTGAAAGTTTTGTTTATGTGTGAATGAGCTTCCGAAGCTCCATTCTTGAACGAAGTGTTCGAAAAGTCCATACCATAAAGTACCTGGTGGTAAGTAGACCACCCTTGTATTGTCTGTCGGCAATTTTTCATTGTCGTTTGGCGCGAGGTCTTGTCCCGTCAACGCCGTCGACTCTTTACCTGCATTTTCACTATGATGAGCCTCATCTTCATCGTCGCTTGATTCGTCTGTGTACCACTCGGGAGATTCTCCTGTGGTCGATCCTTCTGTAATGTCTTCCCGAATTGCTGCCCTCAATGCATCTTGACTTTCCATTATCGCCCTGGGTATGAGTCAGAGAGGTTCTTGAAATAGTTTGGATCAAGTTGCTCACCTGTCCTTCTCCTCCTTCCTGCTCTGTCTTGTGGGCAGCACATAGTTGATTTGCGCCTCGTCGAGTAGATCCAACAACCAGTCATTTCCCATGGAATCATTTCCAGGATCATTGGCGAGGGGATCAGAAGCAGCCATCAAAATCTCATACATGTCAATGCTTCCATCGCTATCGATTGCTAGTTGTTGAGTTTGGTCAAAATAGTCGGCGAGCGATACTGACACGTGCCCCTCATCAACTACAGTTGCGTCGTGTGGGGCCCAACATATTCTCCAGATAAACAGTAGTGTAGCATCCTCCGCCTGTCGAACACAGCGCAGCATAATCTCAAGTGCTTTAGGCACGGATAATGCATGACCATCGACTAAGATGAGCGAATTGTGGCGATAAGCTTTTAGAGTTGCATTGTATACAATGGTGAATGGCGGTGGATCAGCTCGAGAGAAAAATCTCATGCTTCCTTGAAGAGGCGACTCGACATCGCCCATGTGGGGAAATAGCTTCAGCAAGGGTAACGTGTGCTGAGTGTCCACTCTCCTGGCAACGTAATAACTTTGAAACTCTGGATCAGGTGCAGAGCGGGCGGGCTGTTGTACTTGTAGCGTAGTTAGCGGGGGAAGATCGGATAAGCTTCCAAGGGTTTGTAGCTCATCTTCTCGATTTTGCTCCCATAATTTCAAGACGTATAGAAGCTCTGGCATGGAAGGTTGAGCATCATAATCAATGATTTCACCAATCATGCCCATCCAAGAGAGTAAATTGTGATTTCGCTCGCTATCAGCAGCGCCGTCTTCGGTAGATAAAGTCTCTTGTAACCACATCGCCTGCGCCAACAGCCGAACATCATCGAAGCCGAATCTTCACCGAGCGTGCAGCCATTTTCGGATGTGTGAGAGACTGGTGAAGACTTCAATAAAGCTGTGCTCGAAAAGAGCTGGGATTGGACAGAGCATCCGCATTCGCGCGGCTGCAGTCTCGACCTGTGCCCATTCAACCTGACTAGTGCCACATGTAACGATGATTGAAGGTATCTCTCCCACGTAATTGGTTTGTAGAAGTGCCATCTCTCTGAACCATGGTCTGTAAAGCAAATTTGCCAGATGACATCTTGCTGCCTTGCCACTGTGCTGCGCTCGAACAGCTAACAAAGGCCGAAGATCTTTTCGTGGATCTTCAGTCTCTGCCAAACTCCGGCAGAGGCTGAATGCAGCGTCGGTAGATGATACAGTTCCGGGTCCAAGATATTCACCCAAGATATCATCCGGCTCCTGGTCTTTCCCAATCCACATGGTCACGTTTTGAGCGCTTGTCCGGAAGAACTTGATCTTCCCAGAGCGTTCCTTGGAGTTCAACGCTTGTTGATGTCCGAGGCAAAGGGTTTCAATCCATAGTCTCCTGGATTCCCCTTGTCTGACGACATGTGCGAGTGCGTCCGCCAGGGGAGACTGTATCGTAGTTGGCTCATCATCGATTAGAATCGAGGCATCGTGACTGTCGCTCCCCACATCCATGTATTCCAGTACATCATAGGAAGGGCATGTCTTCCACGGATATCGCTGTAACGAGTATCGCCAACCTTGCTGCGACTCGCCGTTGTAAGGGAATTTCAGCAGATAAATCTCATGTGGTAAGACACCCATGCTTCGTGAAATGCTTTCAGTTGAGGCTTGATTTGATCATCAGCCTGGGAAGCAAGATGTCCGCCATAGGCAGATGCAAAGCTGCGGTTGACAAACCTGCAGATGGAGACTCTGTCACCTCGTGACCATGATACGGGGCCTCAGCATGTGCATCTGCAAGCCGCGGCATGCCAATTGTGACCTGAAGTTTTGGAGACTTTGCTCACTGCTTGCGAGTAGATACCTGGGCTCACAAGAGGTTGTAAAGACTAGGCAGCAGTATCACTGTATCAGCCTTATCGTGCTTATGCACAAAGCTTGCGAATTTTCGCGCACTTTTTTCGAAAAATCACGCCCTCCACCACCCGAGAAAGCAAGCTTTTTGATGACGTCATTATTGTCTGCAGCATAGAAACGCACCAACCAATGGCAGGCTCTTTGCCCTGGAGGATGCACAAGCCTGCACACTAGTATTATATGTCGTCATTGTCATCGTCCATTGTCTCCCCCGCCTCTTTACGCAATCTCAGCATATGTATATGTATGCATTGGAGGTCATAGATTCTTGATTCTTGAGGGTGACATTTGGCCAAATCGCCGACTCTTTGGATTGGACGTGCACTGAAAATCATAGCTTGAGGCCCCCCTGTGAGGTGTGATCGGAGAGAGTGTTCGGATGACAACATGCAGCATCTAGATGAAAGAAACATTGTCCAGAGACTCAACACGTCAAGCCAGGAGGGGGTGAACGAGCTATTCATCGAGGCATTATTCTCGACGCCTGCACGGGCAACAACTGCGACGAGGTTTAAATACAATCTCAGAGCCGCCCAGCAAGAGAAGGGTCAATGTCTGAGCGCACTTATTGACCGGTCAAGGAATGGTAGAAGTACTGCACCTGCATTGCCAGAACATCTCAACAAGGCGTTGGCGTTGCAATACGAAAAGGTCTCGGAAACTGCTGCCTGTCATGCAAAGCGAGACTTGACCATTTCGGATCATAACGCAGAACTCTGCAGGCCTTGCCGTCGAATCTTCGATGGCAATGGGAGCTTTGCGCTTCCAGTCACTAAGGTGGAGAAAGGTGTCTATTATAGCCATTGGGATGTAAAACTCTTGAAAAGATCTGCCCAACGCTGTCCGCTGTGCTTGTTGATTCACAGGGGACTTGCAACTCCCCTTATGCCGTTGGCGGTCAAGGATGTCATCCCGGCGCACTACGATGTTGTTAGTTTCCCCAACGACAAGGAAGTGTACGCAATCAGGGTTTTATTCTATGATCTATCTCTTAAAAATACAAGGCTGCTGCCCAAAATCACGGATGAGATAAGAATTACAATGATGGCCGTACAGCGTAGGTAACATCCATCATGCGTCAATTTTGGCTAAAACGAGTCCTCAGCATCGCACTTGCCCAAAGATCTTCGAAAGCTCAAGGATAGATCAACGACCACAATCTTACCTGGCCATTGCTCGATGCTGATGGATTGGTTGAATAAGTGCGATACTTCGCATGCATGTCTCCGTGATTCCGGGAGACTTGAACAGGGCCGATCGTCTCTCCCTAATCGCCTGATCGACGTAGGCAATGATCCACATGCCAGCCCTGTGCGCTTAGTCCTATCTCAGGATCTCTCACCTAGCTCTAGATATCTTACGCTGAGCCACTCTTGGGGAACACCAGAAGTAGCGATGACCGTCAAGCTTACAACGAAGAACAAGTCGAGCTTCATGACCTCCATAGGAGTTGAAGATTTACCAAGAACATTTGCCGACACGATACTCCTCGCGCGCCATCTGGGTGTTTGCTATCTATGGATTGATTCTCTTTGTATCGTGCAAGATGATGAGATGGACTGGAAGACAGAAGCCGCAAAGATGGCCGAAGTATACGCTAACGCATATGTCAATTTAGCAGCCACAGCCTCCTCGAATTCCAGTCAAGGA
Organism: Usnea hakonensis; assembly: GCA_013423325.1. Taxonomy (NCBI): domain Eukaryota; kingdom Fungi; phylum Ascomycota; class Lecanoromycetes; order Lecanorales; family Parmeliaceae; genus Usnea; species Usnea hakonensis. The sequence goes on along the minus strand of BLJB01000151.1, from coordinate 135,419 downwards.
CTATTCAGAGACAGGAATCCAATGACTACCAAGCGTTGGGGTGCTACGGTACGGGAAGGCCACTCGCTTATTCCTGCTGGGACATACCAATGTTTCAATGCGAGAGAATGGATGTGCCAGATTAGCAGGGCGCCATTAAGCAAACGCGCATGGGTTTATCAAGAGTGGCTTCTGTCACCACGCATTCTACACTTCGCCAATGACCAAATTTTTTGGGAGTGTCGGGAGATGCATGCGTCTGAAACGTTTCGGGATCACATGCCGGCACGTTACGAGTTTGGTCTGCGAAGGTTCGATCTCGAATCATCCAAGGAAGTCACCAAGCGAAAATTCCTCGAGATATGGGATACCATAGTGCAGGAATACACGGCGCGTGACCTGACTTATGTTTCAGACAAGCTTACGGCTCTATCTGGTCTAGCTAGAGTGCTGCACCGAAGACACCCGGAAGCAGGAAAATACGTGGGTGGAATGTGGGCAAAGTACTTAATTGATCAGCTGGCATGGTCAGCTTCGTGCAAGGCCCACAGATCGAACATTCATCGCGCCCCATCCTGGTCTTGGGCCTCCATGGACGGTAGCATCAGTCCGAACTTCAATTGGCGCCTTGTCAGTCGAGAGCACCGAAATCGAGCCTGCCGCTCTCCAGTTACAGTCCTGAGTATTGATGCCAGTTTCACAGACGATCGGTTTGATTCGATGATCAAGGCTACATTGAAAGTAGAGGCGCCACTGCTCAAAATCACCATAGAGGCTGGTGAAGGAGCAACAGAGGACGAGGACGACGACATGAATCGCGAGCCAATTCAGATGATGAACAACACTGTCGCAGGAACGCTTTCAAATGACACAGAGCGCCCAAGACCATTCGGAGATCGCGACTTTCGTCTACTGCTGAGCGCGAAGAATAACCCGCTTTTTATGAGAGAAGGATCACGGGGACGACTTGACGACGATCGTGATATCTCGGCTGAGTCAGAGCTGTATTTCATGCCCTTACTCATCTACAATGATAAGCTTCCGAGGTTCGGTGATGAGGAAAAGCCTGTGGTTGACGAGATCATTGGCCTTGTTCTGGAACCCACGGGTGCAACGGAAGGGCAATACAAGAGGTGTGGCACATGCACGGTAGAAGAAGCAGACATTGAGCTTCTGTTGTGCGACTTAGGAAACCAGAGGCCTGATGAGGTCGCGTGTGAGCAGTGGAAGCCCGGGGACATTAGTCTTGATGATATGTTTCCTCCGGACTATGTCTGTAAGGACCTGGACTTTATTCCAAAACGCTTCGATCGATTCGTACTTAGCATCATCTGATGCTTGCTGACCTGGTAATTTCTAGCCTTGCCTGAAAGCTTGAAAGCTTATATCAGCACAAACGTGAAGACAGGGTCATCACTTATCGTTCAGCATGCCTGCTCGTTTTCGCCACCCCTTGCGTGGATTTCGTCGAAATACGCTCGCCTTACTACTCACCTCTTAGTCCTCGTCGTTAGCTCAATATTCTGGGGAGGTCTTTTGTTCTATACTGCGCGTCGACCATTGACCCATGGACCGATCAATTCCAACCCCAACGCACACATTGAAAGTTCAGAAACCAAGACACTCATTTCGGGCGCAAAGTACCTGCCATGCGGCAATTCAACAGATGAAGCAAAGGAACTAGGCTGCGAGTATGATATCTTGAGCAACCACTGGCTCCCCGCACCTTGTATGGATCAGGAAGCCGTTATGGAATATCAATCGGATGGGTCATGGTTCGGATACGCGGATGAAGAGAGGACACGGCTCCTCAGCGTTGGTGCCATGTCGGAAGCACCGTTCTACTACACGAATATGAGAGACCACATCTTACACTGCACTGCTCCGACTTCTTGGTGCGGATGACGGAACCTAGCCCGGATTTAAGCAAGATACCGATCAAGGTAGAGGTTAGATATGCTGGTTGTTATGTAAGAGAATGACTGTACTACCGATGGCATAGGAAGTACGAAATTCATGATCCCTGTTCTCGGTACTTCAAAGAATGTGCGTGCTGCGGTAAATCGCATCAAAGAGTATGCTACACTAGGTTTGAAGGGTGCTGGAAAACCGGTCTGCGCTTCACTAACATGTCTAGATGGTCTGCGAAAGATTGAACGTTGTAGAGTTTTTCGCATTCAACCTTCTGCTCTCGTCTCACGTTTTAGGTCACGGACTCCGCGGTCTGATTATCATCTTTACCTTCTCTCTTCTTTCCTCTATTTGTCTCTCCTTTTTCCCCGGTCTGAATATCACCACCAAACCCAAAGAGTAGCCTCTGGCTCGAGTAAGCAATTTTGTGGACGGATCATGCATTCAAGGTGCAACAGATGCTGGATTTCCCCCTCCCAGAATTGGGATTGAGGACCTAGTCGCGGGGGTAGACGGGGCCGGAGAGGAGGCGGGAAAATGCCAGGCTGAAGGAGATGGTGCCGGTACGGTTGACGCCGGCGCCAATTATTTGAAGGTGTTTGATCAGGTTGGGGGAATGGGGAGGCGCGTTGGTCCATTGGGGGTTTGCGCTGTCTCAACAGCGGCGGAGGTGTGGAGATTGGCGTTTTTTTTTGAGAGCGAACAGGGTTTGGTATGGTGAGTGGTAATTAAGCTGTTTGAACGATTGTATTAAAGACTGTCATCTTGTAATGCTGAGGAGCTGCATCGTTACAGCTGGGGAGTGTGTACGTCAGCAGGTGAGTCGATTAATTCTGTGTAAGCAATGAATCGTGAACCTGACCCGTCAGGGAATTTACAAAATGAACTAGGTACTGAAATAAGCATCCATCACGATAGGTTGTGCTGTCAAAGCAGGCACATCCAGCAAAGCCAATTTAGTGAGGCCGAGATGCAGAAAGTAAAGGATTTGCTGTCCGTATGCTCAAAAAGACAGATGTATAAACCTTCGTCTTCTGGCTCCCTTTGCCATATCTCTGTGAAAGATGCGCCCGCCCTTGGGTAGGAGAAGTGTCATTTTTTCTTATATCTGCGCCGGAGCGTCCTTTGATGGAGCTTTCGAGAGTCGAAGATACCATGTCGTATTTTTGGCTGGAAAGGGCCAGATTATACATACGGGCTTGGGTCTTCAATCTAAAGATTAATAAGGACGCACTATATACCACGCGTAGGACGGACGGTAATAGTGGCGTGAGAGAGTGTCAGACTAGCCAGGTCGACTGCTGGACACAATTATGAAAAGACAAAACTTCCATATAGGCAGGAGATAACATCCAGTCGGAGTGTTAGCAAACGCCGATTGCAATGAGCATTATGGAGGCGGCCCAGAAGTAACAAGCTGCTTGTTGTCTGTGCTACGGATCTGTATGTTGAAATGCCGTTCAATTCGATTCAATCCACCAAAGAAGAAAGCCTGGGACCTTGTTCAGTTCCGCGGTAGTCTCATCTCTGTGTTGGAAAGGAAAAAAGACCTACTTACGCCAGTGGCAAGCCAAAGATTGAAAGAGCAAGCTACCGGTCAGGAAGCTAATTACGACATTTTGATTGGACGCGACAAAGGGGCAAAGGTCGCAAACCATGATGCTTTTCGTGTTCCCAAAAATTTGCCGCTGGAATCTCATCAATCGAGTCTCCAGTGCGAAGAACCGATTCTCAAAAGCCCCTTGTTCCAGCGTATCCGTCAGGGGCATAAGTGCAATGAGGTTGACGATGAATGTGGCAAGAGAGGAGGCTTGAATTGGCTAGAGTTCGTCAGCATTCACTGATATCATTCGTGCATTGTGTAGTGCAATTCCTATTGGAGCCGTCGGCACCCAACAGTACATTGATCCAGCTAAACGACTTCGCGTCAGTAGGGATTGTACAAGGATGTCGGCAACCCGACGCACACGAGCTTAGTACTATGGCTCTCATTTGTCCTGCCACAGTGAATGTCTTATGCCCTCTTGAGCTGGCGTTCGACCTTCTTCGCCTCATCACACTTTTTTCTTCTTCTGCTCCTTCGACTCCGGTATCTCGCGTGACTTTCTGAGGTGTGGGAATCATCCTACACGCGGCCTTCACCATCATCTCAAGATAAAAGAGGAATAAAATAGCGTCGACCGGCGATCTGTCAAGATCCGTGGCAGAAGACGTCGGCATCGTGGTTCGCATCATTGGGCGTTCTTTGGGCAGCCTTCCGGTACTTTTTCCCCTCTGGCGCACGTGAACCTTTCCCCAGCGCATTTAGGAACTTGTAGGTCATGCTCTTGATGGCTCAGCTTGGTTCGGAGCTTGCGGAGCGACAATTTCGAAATACTCATTAATATTCACGATTCCTCGACATGTAAACATATTTCAGAGGGTTTTACGATTCAAGATATGCATTGCTACCTTACTTACTGATACCATCTTAGATACCGGTGTTATTACGAAGTTATCCCTGCAAATAAACATTGATAGCCGAAATGCTTAGCTGCCAAGTCGCATTATAAAGACAGTGTAAGAGCATCATCAGTGCTGTTCAGGACACTTGATGCACATCTCTGAGCCATACAACGAAAGCAATCGTCTGTAAGAGCAAAGTACTAGCTTGCCCCTGATGGCCTCAAGGACCCTGACAATTCCCGAATCAAGCCATCCCATGCTTCATCGCATTTTACAAGCTCATCCGCATCTGCTACCCCCATACTCAACAAATCTTCCCGAACCCCCATGTCCGTCATCACCTTGATTATTCGACGGGCAAAGTTCGCGTCATTCGTTGCCCAAGACCAAGGGGCCGAAGCCGCGGCGGTGCTTGGCCCGCTCATGCCTTCGACAAAGGACTTCATAATCAGCCTCGCGATAGTCTGCAAGGTCACTAGGCTCTTCGGATTCAACTTGTCTCCCGGAATTTGTCCTTCGACCGTTTGAATCGGCCCCTCACTGTGCACGAACTGACTGTCGGGCTGTACGAAGAAGACGAGATCGCCAGGAGGCGAAAATGCGACGTGTCGGATGGAGATGTTCCAATGATTTGGCACGAGTCCAGATGGAGCTCGGGTAGGACGGGGAAGAGCATTGAAATTAGAGATGAGGTCTCGTGGCCTGTAAGTGCCGAGAAATTTCTCCATTTCCTCCCCTGCAACTTTGAATTGCCCTCCGACCAAGGGAGCCATTGCACCTCGCTGATCCCTCTCACGAGCTGCTACCTGTTGACACAGTCAGCGTGCTTCAACTTTGGACGTCTTCAAACTCGTTGGCCCACATCAAGACCAGGAGGACGAAAAATCAAGACCAAGAGGACGAAAAGCGCAAAGGGGACATACCAGCTCATTGTTCTCCTCCAATATCCGCATCACTACCCAAGTCAAAGTCTGATCAGCACTGTCCTCGGTGGGAACCCTTGGATAAGCGACTTGGAATTTCATCTCCAGCTGCTGACGAATGGTCTTCAGCAGCTTGGCACATTGCTTGGTCAGAGTGATGTAGTCAAATTGCAGGCGCTGGGTGACTTGTGGCAAATTGGCTTCCAACATGGCAAGGAATTGCAGATTCGTGAGAGGTCGATTCGACGCATCCCGTTCCTTCTTTGAGGCTCTGGCCCCTGGGTTCCTGATAAGGCTGTCGAGCTTTATTAGACAGACCTCTAGAGACGATTCCTTCTCAAAGTATTGGCGAAAGACGCTTGACATCTCGGTAATCTTCAATTTAGTCCCATTGGCTCCTTGCCGAAATCGTATCCTATCATTGTTGATCCGATTCCTCGGATTGCGTGAAAAATTGCTCGTCGACAAGCCCAAGGCGAGGGCGAAACGAATGAAATATTCGTAGGCTGAGAGAGGAAGATGGCCAGCAAACAAAGTGTCCATGTGCAGGTCCATCAGCTCTTCCATCTCTGGCCAAGTCTTCGAGATCCTGGACGTTTGTTGCAAGGCATTGTAAAGATGCGCGGTAGGCCATATGCTTTTGTGCCAATTGCAAAGACTGATCCCGGAGGCTTCGAAATCTGTGAGTATGCTGAAAGAAACTAGTCCGCAATAGATTGGATTCGTTGTAAACAAAAAATTGAGGTCCTTTGACGGTTGAATCATTTTCACGTTCATCTTCCTCGCAGTCTCCTCATGTTTTGGATTTACAGGTCCCTCATCAGGTAATTGACCTGACGCCACCAGTTCTTTTCTCAGCAGCCGCTGAACCTCGGGGTCGCGAACATCGATACCTTTTGGAAGCCGATGTACATTCATTGACACTGTGCTGAACTTTGGGTTCTTGGACGCGGAATCTCGCGATGCTTCTGTAGAGGGAACCCCAGGTATATCTGCTTGTTGAAGCGGGACTTTATGCTGCAGCGATGTATCCGAACCAAGTTCAATAGACTCATTGTATTCGGAAGTGTTCGTTGCCAGTTGGTACTCTTTGAATTTTGGAAATGCATTGACAGGAGTGTCGAGGATCCAATACATTGATGTCATCTTGATCCGCATGACAGCTTCCACGTCCTTCTCATGCCACCGCTCACCAGTACCACCAACATCCCATGCTCCGTTGACTGCCTTCAAGTTCATGATCTTATCGATTTTATTGGTGGTCCGCAAAAGGTCTTGGTGGCCTCTTTTCACATCATCACTCATGATATCTTGAATGTCAAGGAAAACTTGAGCTTCAAAAACTAGCGCGACACTGAGAACCCCTTCTATTGTTAGTCTATCGAGGGCTTTGCTTAATTCATCGTCTGGAGGTGGCGGAGCAGGTAACTCCTTCCCAACCTGCTCACCAACCTCCCTCCATGTATTCCATAGCTGCCTATCCATTATAAATCTTGATAGAGTCAAATCTTGTTGTTCTTTTCGGTCCATTTCCGGCGTTCCCAGCAATTCGGGTCGGGATATATAACCAAAACGTAACGGGGGGCATGGCAAAGGATACGAGAGGTTGCAGTCTTTCGGAACGTCGGCCAAGAACGTGAATTTCATCAAGATGCGCGCTGTTGACAGATAGATGAAGTCGTCAAAGGGCGTGATCCGCAAGCTCTCATTACTATTCAAACGAGCTTCAGGGCAAACACCGCGCTCGAAGGCGTCAGCGTAGAAGATAATGATGGCAATGGAGTCCCAAGATCGTTTTCTATCGAAGATATCTGGAGCTTGGGCGATAAGGTCTTCCTCTGCTTGCCGGACCAGATCAAAGGCAGCATTCGTTGTTATAGCCGCGGTGTGAAGGTCACATTTCCTTGCCTTGTATTTGAGCCAGAGCTCCTGGATGAATTCTTGTGTGCGATGAAGGTCCTCGAAGAAACCTAATGAGAATTAGCTTGCCAAGCATGGGACAAATCGATACTGGTAGAAGATGATGACTCACAGAAGATGAAGAAGGCCAACTCCTTATCAAAATCGTCCTCATCTTCGAGCTCATATGCGGAAACAATGGGTCCGTCTTTCGAGATTGTCGTCTTTTGCGTCACGTCGACGGCAGCAGTTACTTCAGAAACCTCCGAAGGATCGACGTCCAGGAGGTCTTCTACATTGAGCGCTGCAAAGCGGTTTGAAATACTAGCGGATCCCTCTACCAAGGGTTCGGCTCGCTTCCCATGCACTTTCGCAGATGGCTCAGCTTCTTCCACACAGGGCTCCAGTATCTTCAGGGATTGTTTTAGGATTTCGATAAAGTGAGTGTGCTGGTTGTCAGCATATTTGTTGTGCACTTGAGACTTCTGAAACCACTCCGAGCATCTTTGACGGGCTTGAATAGCACGCTCGACAACAGCTCGGAGGGCTGCGGGCATCTGAACGCGTGATGTGGGGCGAGACTCAGTGACAGCCTCTGCTTGACGAAGCAATTCTGCTGTGGTGATGGTGTACTTGACAGTGGATGGCAATTGAGCTTTTGGTGTGTCAACCTTGGGTTTCTTTGCTTTGGCGGCAGCATCCCTGGCGAGTTTCCGTTCCCTGCCCTTCAGCTTAGGGGTCGATGGCAGAGGCGAGTCAGAATTTACAGATTTGACTTGTGCTGGTTGCTCTGAATGTGGACGCTTGGTCGCTTGTGGCTTGTAGCCAGAGGAAGCGGCTGCATTGGCAAGCCAGGTTGTGAAGAGGGCAGTGTCTTGCTTGTATCTCTTATACGATCCAGCCAGAAAGTCTGGAATCATGTCCGATCAATCAGTTGTAAGATCAACGCTTTTAATAGGGATTCTTTTTCTGTGTTGTCAAGTGTACGAGGGTTCCTCTGGTAAAAGACAAGGTGGCCACGCTAATTTACCGTGCCCGCTATCCCAATAAGGCAACTGCGGCGAGGCTACGAAGCGAGGAAAAACTAGCACCCGGTCGCAAAAGGCTTTTCTTCACCTCATCTCCTAAATTTGCCTCTGGGTATAAGACGTAGCAGTCTTTTTTTGTGAAAGAAGATGAGAGATTGACGAAGGAGTTGGGTGATGGAGTCACGAGATGTGAGTGCGGACCGATTGGTGAGAAGATTGTTTGGAAAAGGACATTATGCAAGTACCCTTGTGGAAGAAGCTTATTCTGCTGGCGAATCGAATGGGCAGGAAAAGAGCTTGGTCTAGACCGGGATAAAGGGAGCAGGGTCCAGAAGTTTGGAGAAATAATGACGGATGGATATAAGATGGGATGGTGAGATCTTTGGTTTGATGATTCATAGGTTTGAAGAGACCATGGACCGTTGTATGAGCTGAAGGCTATGAGGTTACCAACGATCCGCGCATAAAGGAATGGAAACGGATTCTCTGAAAATGCTACTCCCACTCCTAAACGCTATCTTGGGAAAGAAGAAACGGCAACTATATTGAATCTTTTCTCATCAGACGGCTTGATGTAAGCATCCTTTGAGTACTTCTCTGGTCCAAAACCCGACCCCATGGAGACTTTTTGGGGGTGATCCTTCCCGTGGATATCAGAGTTGTCTATTGAGGCCGACATCGTCGATGTCCTGACTAGAAATGTCACCTAGTGCTATGGTGACTGGACTAGCGAGGGGCAGTCGGGCTTTCTCCGTTATACGTCATGGGAGAGACCCTAAGCTATGGTGATGATGGAGGGAAATACGAAGTGGATACTCGAGACGATCATGAGAGGGGTGGGATAGTGATGACTAGAGGTAAGTCGATGCGGCATTTTCCGTCGATTTGTGAAAGGTTCGTGACTGGCTTTATGGAGGCAAAGATGGCCAGGACACGAGTTCGAAGAGGACAATGAGGATGCCAATGATGTACACCCAGTCGCGGCGCCTTGCCATTTTGTTTGCCACCAATCAAAGAGCTCGTCAAAGGTAAACTTCTTCTCGTTGTCATTACCCTGGGTGGCCCAGTGCCACCATAAGATTCATCGCACAGACCCTCAACTGGACTCGCTTGGGGTTGAGCCTTGGCAATCGAGACATTTGATGATGCCGGAGCATCCAAGGATAGGCGTGGACCGAGGTGGGTAGTTTGCTGGCCCACGCGCAAGGCAGTACCCACGAACGACAGGGCAGTGACAATAACAATGGTGGCCGTATTGGCCTTCATGTTTGCTGGTTTGTTTGCTAAGTGCTTTGTTTTATTGGTAGGGACGAATGAAGCCGTGGGAACTATGGTGGATGAAAAGGAGTGGTGTCCGTTTGTTTGCTAAAACTTTTGCTCTCTCGACAAGGAAAAGGTAGAGGAAGACTTTTACCACCACGATGAAGATGAGATAGATATCGATAGCGGCACAACATAGGCTGCGACCCACCACAAAAGTGATCGAAAATGCTGCGACATTGTGGCATTCGTTCTTGGAAAAGGTCAGTTTGTATTTTATATCCCGAGAAGAGCATTCGAGATAAGATGATCTGACCTTCCTCAAGCTCTCACTTGTCATACTGTCCACCCTCATATTCCCCACTTCGCGTCGTCCTCTGTCAATTTCCGCGCCATGACAGCCTTCGAGTCATACTGTGTGGCACCTGGAAGTGCTGCGTTGCGAGCCTTGCATCTTGCTCGCAACTCAACGTTGCTGAGAGCCCAGCAGTCGACTCCTGGTAGTACCTGTTCTGCCAGTTGGACGTATTCGTCCTTCTTTCTTGTCCTTGATGTCTTCATTCCCCGTTCTTTGCAATATGTTATCAGCTCTTTGCAGGTCGCTGACATGTAAACCGCTTCCCTTTCCTCATAGTCCACTTGCGGCATTGGAGCTACTGCATCCGCAATTGGTAGCCACATTGGCTGCAATTCTATCCCCTGGGGTTTGAAAATAGGGTCGAAGCCCATATCATCGTATCTGAATCCGGGCGGACCATTTGTCTGAAATGGCACAGAATCATTCAGGTTACGGTCGGGCGTCCATGATGACATGGAGCCGGAGAGATTGGCTTGAAAGGGATAGGATTCGACTTGGTAGTGTCCACCTTCTAGGTCTCCTGGGCCTCGACTGTACTGCAATACCTGCCGATCATGCAACTGGTGGCCAATGTATGGCTGTGCGACATCCATCTGAACTGGCGTTCCTTGCTCTCCGTGTCGTCCGTGAGGCTCGGACTCAAAGTAAAGGTGAGAGTAGGCCTGGTAGGACTCCATGTTATCTTTGTTTTGAAATGGCGTTCCTTGAACTCTCGATGGTGCGTGTGGCTCAGGATCTAGGTTGGAATAGGGATATGCCTGGTAGGATCCCATATCATGTGTGGGTTGAAATAGCGTTTCTTGAAGTCTCCGTTGTGGGTGTGGCTCAGGATCCAGGTTTGAATAGGGATATGCCTGGTAGGATTCCATATTATGTTTGGGTTGAAATAGCGTTTCTTGAAGTCTCTGTTATGGGTGTGGCTCAGGGTCAAGGTTGCTAGTAAGAGTGACAGATACGGCGGTGAGTGAGATTTGAGGTGTCACCTCGCCTAATTGCCACACCTCGGACCCCTCGACCGATATCACTTTCGGGTGACTACCGTCTTGAAAAGCAGCTACCTCATTCATACCTGTCTGTATATTCTATCATCCCCAAGACTTGAACCCAGCACACTCACACACGACACAGCTGCTTGATATTTTACAAACCTTTCCTATTCACCAAGCCATTTAGATGCTTAGACGTAAAATCATACAGCTAGAACATTCTCATCTCTACCATACTCTTTTCTTCGACCTAGATAACTTACAAATCAATTTTTGCCAACAAGATCTCGAGCCAGTAGGTCAGTCAGAGCCTCTACAGGCGGCGACCTTCATGACTCTATCTTCCGAGGTGAGATGTTTGATCTACGAGTACTATCTCGTAGTCGGCAAGACATCAACCCCAGAAGTGCTTTCGTTGAGCTTTGAAGAGAATTGCATCCCTCTTACGCCGCTCTGAATGCCTATACTCTCCTTGCCTATTCGCACTGCAAAAATGAGATCCTTCTCGAACAACACTACTGTCGCAGACCAGCCCACGGCATCAAAAAGACGCCAGCCTATTTTGATTTTGGAGGCACAACAGCAAGAGGAAAAAGAGCAGGCGGCTGCAGGGATCTTTACTACGATGGTCATCCTACCTCTGTTTCCAATGATGGACGAAAAGCGCATGTATCCAACTCGGGGCCTTCGATTCTTATCAGTCAACAAGAAACTTGCGCGGCGGCAATGCCAAACCTATATCAGAAGAACACAATGGTCCTCCCCAGTGCGAAATGGACACGAGGGCGAGGGGGTTGGGGAAAGGAGTGGATTATGGCGATTACAATGGCATGATGGAGGAGGCAAGGCTGGACAATGGCTATGTGAGCCCTTATATCTAAACGGAGTTCAACATCCTCAGCATCCCTCTCAGAAGCAATAACGCCAACCTTCCAGCTAATGAGCTGTAGGCATCTCAGAGAGAAACCCCAGCTCACTCATCCTATGACACCCCCCATCCTAAGCACCCAACCTACCTAACCTCACCACCTCTTCGACCGCGCCTCCATCCCCTCGAGACCCTCCCCACAAGCCCCCTTCTTGGTTCGATCCTGCGAAGAAGCGATATACTGAGAGCGACTTGTTCTTGCTTTTAAAGAAAGGCTTCAACGCCGACTACTACCGTTTCGGCAGCGCTGGGGACAATGTCCCAGAAGGGGGCCGGCTAGCCTGGCTACAGGTTCAGGAGGGGGGGGGGGGCGATTCCTGGTCCTCTTCAACGCACAATAAGCCTCCTTTCCTGGCGTATTACTCAGAACTAGCACTAATTTCCGCAACAGGGGTCTAATTCAGGCAAGTTCTTTTCTTCACCAGGCAAAGCCCGTCTATCCACTCATTCATGCACCCAGTCATACGGAGTATTCCAAGCCTATTACGAAGCAGTCCTCCTCATCGACCGCTCTCCATCCAGTATTGCCTGGATTGGGAGCTTCCAAATTTTCTTTCTTTTTTCAATGAGCATCCTAGTCAGCCCTCTAATGGACAGAGGCGGCTTCCAGTTTTGTTTCAATGGGGGTTGCTTCATAATGTTCATTGGGATTCTTGTCACCAGCTGGTGTCGAAAGTTCTGGGAGCTACTGCTGTTCCAAGGCATCTGTACAGGTATTGGCATGGGTCTAGCATTCGGAGGTGGGATCCTAGTCCTTCAGTCATACTTCTCAACCCATTTGGGTGCTGCTTCCGGCTTTGTTTCAAGGGAGGTTGGGGGATGGGTTTCACGGGGAGTGAGAAGGGCGTCCATGAGCATCTTCAGAGGCTACTTCCGCCTCTATTTCAAGGGAGGTTGGATGGTGGGAGTTCACTGCGAGGGGGAAGAGCGTTGTGGGAGATGATTGGGGGCAGGAAGGAGGGAATGGAGGAATGGAGGAAGGAAGGAAGGAAGGAAGGAAGGAAGGAAGATCCTCTGTTCTATACCCAAGTTTTAAAGCGACTTAAAAGAGTGTGCTCAGAGTCTCATCTTCTAAGGAACTGACATTTTCTAGGGACTACATGAAGGATCTCTTCTCCACATGCATAAACACATACACACACATACACTCATTTGTACATCGGAACAAGATAACCCCGCCCCCCCCCCCCATCCCAAATCCCAGTGCACAATCCAATACAGAAAAAAACCAAACCGCTTCTTACCCTCTCAACAAACTCACACGAGCCTCCACAAACCCGCCTTCAACAACCCCCATCCATACGTTCTAGCATTCTATAAATCGTAATGACTCTCAATGATGTTTCTCTTATCACGGACAGTACATATAAAACAGTAAGCTGCCTAATCAAGCTATCTCACCGCCAAACATACCCCAGATAGTAGTCTAATGAGGTATATCTGGAGCTCTAGTGGAAAGAGCTTCCTCCGATATTCATGCTATGTAATAGAGACTTGGAGGGGGTATGTAGCTATCTGTATATATAGAGGAAGGGGTGGGTGGAGGAACAATGATGCTATGGGTCTGAAAGAGGATTATCGATCGAGTGCAGGGGAGAAAGGTTTATATGTGTATGTTTTGATGGAATACTACCTCTGGCGGTGGCTATACCTCAGCACAGTTCTATATATCTCTGAGACTATGGAGTTTTGGGATATGTTTGCATCCCATGCCTCATGAATGCCACGACTGAGGTATGAAGGATGTTTGTCATAGTGATATGGGGAGATTGAGCCCCAGTCCCACTGTTAGGAGCTGTGAGTGCTCTGAACATGCGGAGATGATAGAGTGAGAGGGTGATAGGGTGTGTCCAAACGAACATGTGCGTGCCACAAAGTTTCTATAAGACAGCAATGTCCCACTACATGCAAAAACATCTCGCTCGGCACACCTGCCCAAAACGTCCGTGCTCCTTTGAAGGGTACTAAACATCGGGCCAGCGACTTAAGCTCGTAGAGGCTCATCGTCATTGGTCACAGTAAGGTACTTACTATAAACGTATACAGACAAGCCATTCGAAGCCAGAGCATGATAAAAGAAAGTCTGTAAGAGCTAGCTTCTCCCCTAAAACATTGTCGACCCCATGAGCAGATCGCTCCTGGTGCCGGAAAGCAAGGGTAGGGCAAAGAACAATTACAGCTCAAGTAGGTATCCAATTTGGCGGTAGAAAGGAAGGAAGGAGCGCGACTTTGGACATATGGCAGGCAAACACAGCCATGGATATCCCAGTCAAAGTATGAGAACAGAGCTGCGAAAGTCAAATAAGGGAAGCCAAAGCCCGGAAAGTCCCCATGCATGGATCGTAATACTCTAGTGCACCAAGAACCCCCACGCAAAGCAAGGGTCTTTAGACTTTAGATGAAAGTCAAAAATAAAAGTCAGAATGAAAGAAAGTCAAAGGGGGCTCTAAGACCCCTTTTTCGTAAATAAATGTGAACAATCAAGTGACGAAAGGGATCCCCAAGCCCCTTAAAGGAAGGAGGATCTTTCCTGTGCCATCGCCGTTAGCCACTGCCAGAGATATCACACCCGCACGGTCCAAAAGCTATGGTGAGACTTAGACCTTGGGAACTCTGTTTGGTTGTAGGGGATGTGGAGTAGCTATCTCATTTGTGACCATGGTGTTTCTGGAAGGAGCATTCGAGGATTTTGGCCGGAGATGCCAAGACTTTTCACGCAGAGTATGCCATGAACTCGGGCCTCTTGTTACGACGACGCGACATGTCTGAGGAATGAAGAGAGAGTGAGCTTTGGATGGTAGGAGAGTATGAATGGCCGCAATGATGTGTACCTGGAAGATGCAATGCTCGTCCTGACTGAGATTCGGTGCTGGCTTGGGAGCGCATAGCCCGAACAAGCCGAGTCTTCTTGCTGGACAAAACAACCTCATATTACCTCTCACTATCGACTGAGCTGAGTAGTACTTGAACCGTACAAATAAAAGACATAAAGCACGAGGAAACATGGACTTCGGCAACCTCAGCATGTTGGGGGACGCAAAGATGAAGAAGACCGTAAAAGTCGGACGCCATCCTTTTCGCCGTCTTCTTCATCGACATAGATCCACAAGATCTCGCTGTGTAGTATGTGGTGTCTCTTGATGACACTACCAAGACACTCAGCTGCGCGCTGGGTCATCTCCTCATAAACCTATCTGGCAGCCTTTGGCCGAGGCCCAACCAACATCAGCACGCGGTCTAAACTACCAGGACCTTCTCAACTCATCTGCCGGTGGGTGTATCCATACCAGGCTTTTCACCTCAAAAGCGTCCCTTGTAGGCGGTCTTGCGCTTGCTCCGCCTGAGGTTAGGCTGCTGCGGCTTGTTCTCGTGCTTTCTTCGCTTCTGAGAGCTGCGAACAGGTGGCATGTTTGGTTCGGAGGGGGGATCGTGGGCAGAGGAAACGGACTAGTGAGGTCGTCAGCATGGCTCGCGTCAAACTCGTGTGTGACAGGCTGAGGAATAATAGAGATTCCTAAGACTGACGAATGTTGTCTCCGGCGGCGTTTTACCTGCACGGCCCCCAGTCAAGCCTCCGAGGTTGCGTTTCTTCTGGGGACGTTCAGACTTCTTGACCAATTGGACTGGCTTTCCAGTCTTGGCTTGTTCGATCAATTCGTTTCTGTTGCGATCAGATGGTAAATTTAAGGTATTATTCCATAACCGTAACTGATAAGTGGTCATAGACTCTAAGTCCATGCCAGGTGGATTCGAAGGTATAGGGATCGCAGCCCGCGATTGGAAGCGAGGCGGCGTTGGGTCCCGGACTGGCTGTTGACCGCCAGCTACTTGTTTGGGTTGGTAACTGTATGTTGACTGTTGTCCTTGGTGATCTGGACGGCCGTTGGCTACCTGTTGAGGTAAATCCTCCCAAGTTGACTGAGAGTCCAGGTCGCTGCCAGATGGGCTCGAAGGCACAGGAGCCGCAGCCCACCACTGGTTATCGGGAGACGTCGAGTGCCAATTTGGCTGTTGAGCGTAAGTTGCTGCTTGGGGTTGGCTAGTGTGCATTGACTGTTGTCCTTGGTGATTTGGCTGGCCGTAGGCTGTCTGTTGAAGCAGGTCCCAAGGTGAGACAGTAGGCTCAGGAGCCGTAGCCCACGATTGGTTATCAGGCGGCGTCGAGGGCCAGATTGGCTGTTGAATGTAAGCTGCTTGTTGGGGTTAGCTAAAGTACATTGACTATTGTCCTTGTTGATCTAGCTAGCCGTAGGCTGCCTGTTGGGTCAAGAACCGCCAAAGGTCGAGATCCATGCCAGGGGGGCTCGAAGGTACAGGATCCGCAACCCAAGATGACTGTTGTACTTGCTGATCTGTGTAGGGTATCTGTTCAGACAGAGAATCAAAGTTTGGATCTTCGTTCAGAAGGTGACTCCATGCCAGCGGTGGACTGTCACAGATTGGCGGTAGATGCGACCAGTCATTTTCCCTCTGGGATAACGCGACACCATCATCTGACGGCTGCCCTTTCGGTTTATGTCCTTCAGCATGACTAGAACCCATCTGTAATGGCTGGTCTTCATTCTGGGGCCGGTCCTGGTCACTATGCTGAGTATCCTGGTAGGTCAATCCTCGTCCATGCTGGTCTGGCTCCTGCTGGAAGTACATTTGACTTAAAGCAGCATTGAGATTGTGTGCATCATAAGGTGACTGATAGTACTGCAGATCTTGAGGGCGCTGATGTACGAAACCCGTTGCAAGGCTCGGTATAGTCCCATCTCTTTGTTGCCCGAGTCCTCCTTGCTCCTTCTGCTCCTCCATTTGCGCCAGCATCTCTTGCGATCCTCGAAGCTCCTGACTTTTGTTAAGCTCATCATCTCTGTAGTCGTGTATTTGCGCGAACGGTTGAGAAAGCTGTGCCACGTCGCGTCGAAAATGTGTTTCGCGGACTTCGAATCGTGCCTGGCTCTCATGATCATGATCGTTTCGAAACATTTGAAGGATTTCCTCCTCTTCAAGCCATTTTTCATCGTGGTGGGTGTTCTGATTGCTTTGAGGTTGGAGAGGAATCTGAGGCATCATCAGTTGTTCTCCATGCCCATATTGGGGATGTTTGCCAGTCAGAGGTTGAAAGTTAATCCCAGACGCCATTGCTGAACCCCATAGGAGCTGGTTTTCGTACGATCTGTGACTTGGGAAGGGGTTTAGGCCGTTTAGGTCGTTCGGTGGTTGATGAGGAAGGTGAGGCGCCATCTGTCGGCCCTTCACTCCGGAGTTTGCGGATGGAAGATACTGGCAGCCTCAAGAAGTTATGTGGACCACTTGACTGATCCGATATGAGTCCAGTGTGTAAAGTAGGTGGGGAAGAGAGAGCGTGTGTGAGGGTAAAATTCGCGGCCGAGAGTTCGTTAGTGCCGTACTGAAATTTCTTGGCTTTCTCACTTGTCTGGCTTTCACTCTTCTTCAAAGGCTCAAACAGGTCGCTAGACTCATCTACGGCTTTCCATACGACCCATAATCCAGATACAATCGTTTGATCCAGCTTGCAAACTAGCTGAGTTACGCATCTTGTCTCTTGTCTCTCCTCAAAGGCCTTGTGAAACGTCTACCCGAGTTTGATCATTAATAAACGCTTCGTTCACAGCTCGTGACTAGAATGGACACCTGCTCACTACTTGATAAGCTTCCTCCTGAAATTCGACACGAGATCTATAGGTACATCCTATCAACTACACATACGAAGATCGTGGTGGATCCTGGTAGTTATGTGAGTGTCTCCTGTTCCTGCCCCTTCTGGCCTCTAGTCAGTCACGTCAGTATGGCTTCTCACAGGAGTCCTAACAGGGACCTTGCCAATCTTTCATAACCCAACAACTACAACCGAGACACCGATACAACATCCATACCAATATTCTTTACGAATCATGCGATCTACGAAGCTAGGGCTATCTTTTGCCAAAACATGTTTGTCCGTATCAAATAGGTCCTTTGTGCTCGAATATAGGTCCATGGGTTTTGCGCCCGTCTCAAGTGGCAGGAGGGCAACAGACGTTGGGGAAATTGCTATGTCAATTACATACGAAGATGACTTAAACAACAATGAAGGGGAACTCTGCTTTATCTTCGCCCTGGAGGACTTACGACATCTATGCCGTCATTTTCATTATCTCTACACCATCGACAGCTTACAAAACTTGGCGTTCAAAGTTGTAATACATGGCTCCTTCGAGATACGAGTTCAGGAATTGGGCCACAGCCACACGCTGGGTTTATTACGTTTGCATCGACTCCTCGAGCCTTTCACAGCTCTTCCCTTCGCCATCTCGCGTATCGATGTGGCTGGTCGCGATCTTACCGATTATTTGATGAAGATCTTGGCTGAGCGTGGATACCCATTCTCAACCACGGCTTTACGCTATAGCCCGTTTCACCATGAGCGGCCCTGTCAATGGAGAATACAAGCATAAGATAATCCACCACATTGCACGGCCTGCTCCCCGCCACGAAGAGTCCATTGAGGTGGTTAGAAAGCTCTGGGCCGAAGGCGATGACGCTCTCGAATGCCATCAAGCCGCCATTGCACAGGAAAAGTACATAGCAGCATTACTCCATTTGGAGACCAGAACTTGGGACATGAACATGATCGAAACGGGGGATTTCGCCAACGCACCAAGATACAGATTTTATCACATCGGTAGGAATTTTCTCCTTGGATGCCTCGCCCTCACGTTCCCGCGAATGAGAAAGCTCAACAAAGCCCACTACTTGGCGAGTCATGCTCTCGATTCAATCGAGCGCCTTATAGACACGATTTGGTCACCCTCCAGACGAGTACGCTGAACTGGCTCGTCTTACAGCCAGGATCAGCACGGCACTGCGCAGGACAAGGCGAGCGTTGAGAGAATTAGGTGGGGCTTTGCACTTCGAACCGAATAATGCACTGATTAAAGCAGAGCTAGTTCAGCTTTGCGCTGAAAAAGGAAGACGCTTAGGAGCTCCGTTACCGAAGATATCAATAAGCAATATTATGTCGAAGGAAGGGACCGTCGAAGACTGGGACACAACTGGAGGCGGAAAAGGCAGAGTCGAATGTCTGCTTACTCCCGTGAACATCATACAAAGATACAATTGAGACAGGGAGGAGGAGAGGATAGGGAGGATATCAGAAGTCTGTTAATGGATGCCTATTGTCCTTGGTCTTTTCTTCTTTCCAAATTCCATGTTCTAAGGCAGGGAATTTTTCCTTCGGCATCTTCGAATGTGGCAGAAGTCTTTTTCGTTGTGGTCTAGCAGGACCAGGAAGCTTCCCACCCGTGTGCGTGAGAGGAAAGGGTGGTGAAGGGGAGGGAAAAAGGCGTAAGCTGTCAAAGAAAATGGATGAAGGGGA
This sequence comes from Usnea hakonensis, assembly GCA_013423325.1. NCBI lineage: Eukaryota > Fungi > Ascomycota > Lecanoromycetes > Lecanorales > Parmeliaceae > Usnea > Usnea hakonensis. Next base: position 116,336 of record BLJB01000151.1, on the reverse strand, counting down.
TGCGAGAAGTCGGTTGATAATGGCGTGCATGCATACTGTACTAAAGTTTGTCGTTTTTCTTTCTTTCCTTCTTTCCTTCATCCTTTCTTCCTTCCTTTCTTTCTTCCTTCCATTCTTCCTTCCACTCTTCCTTTCCTGGCCTCCCTCATATCCTACAGCAAACTATTGGTGCTTGTTTGGCATCTTCAACAGTCATATAAGGGAGCCCGACTCGTTAGATCCTCCTCATCATAGTTAGAAATTCTTATACCCTTCATGAGACCTGTAGGTATCTTAGTCTCAGATTCTTAGTCTCAAATAACCCTTTTCAAAGAACCCACACCGTATACTCTACCGCTTCTAAATCCCACATCTCCTACGCTCCACTCCAGTCATAATGGATCATGACCAAATCGTATTTTGGCACCTCCTTCCGTTTCCCTTCCCCCTCTCCACCTGTCCTTCGTCAAGAGATCGCAGTGTAAGGGTTTAAGAGATCCAGACAGTACCAGGCTCCGTTTTTCCATGTCAGAGAGCTGTGTGCTCCTAGGGGAGTGCTTCAGTAACGCATGATCCATTTTCTTGGAATAATCACCTAGCTCGGAAATCGTCCACTCTTTAATAACCTTCAACCCCACCCGCCACCTTGCCTCCTTCGCGTAAAAAAATCGCACTCGCAGCGGCACCATGACTTTTCTTTGCAAACACGCCTTCAGACAATGGCCGACAGCTCCTTGCACGCTCTCTAATTCCTTGCCCGTGATCAGTGATTCGAGTACTGGACCAGATTTGCTCGTTTTTAACGCTTTTGGCGAAGATCCTCATCCACGGCTTGCTTAACACACTGTCTTTGACGGTCATTAGAAAGACGAGGTTCGTTGCGTCGTGTGCTAATGGTTTAGGAAACCCTTATTTTTGTAGTCGCTATGAAATTTGTGCAGGGAGATTGTGATACGGTAGGTGTAAGGGCGACTATGGTGAGACTGTCGATAAAGTCGAGGGCTTTGGTGGGGGGTTTCTCTTGAAAAAAGGTGTCGGATGATGGTGGGGCTGTGGCAGCCGACGGCCAAACGGATGTCGACATTTTGGAGGTAGTAGTGTATGTGAGGGCGGTGGTATTGCTAATGTCGTATTCGGTTACGACGGCATCCTGGGGGTAGGTACCTCGCGATAGAATGTGAATAAGTATGATCTGACTAAGGTATCTTACCACTTTTCGGCTAGCGTTGCGCGCTAGGCTCCTCGAGGTGGGCCGAGCTCTTCCTGCTACGTTCACCTCACCTCGAGAACCGTCACTCCAAGCCGACAATTCATTTCTCTGTTCTGCCGAATTTTGACCGAGTTTACACATTTATCGCAGGGATCATCTACCTTTCTCTAAGCTTCACGTTGTACGGGTAACATCCAACGAGGTCTCGTTGTGATAGGATAGTGTAACGCAGGCCAGGTATTGAGACCATAACGAGAGGCTTATAGTCTAAAAACGCTGAAATCTTACTTGGTCTCTCAGGCTTCGACCTAGGCCGGAAAGAAGTGAATCAGCTGAGGTAGTCCAAAGTACGATGGTGAATTTTGGCCCCTCTCAAGCGTGTGTAACATGCAAACGTCGAAAGAAGAAGGTTGGCCTCATTCCTCTAATGCTTAGTGGTTCAAGGTGTGTCTTCCAAAGGCAAAGATCGAGGCTAATTGAACATATGGCTCATGTCTAGTGCGACGAGACTCGTCCGGTATGTGGGAGAATATATCTTTCTATTCTTTACTACCATGACTCTTGAACGCCGTGTGCCCAATACTACGATCTCTTCACGTACTATGTCCACTTCGTCTACGCTCTGATAGTGCCAAACTCCAACCCTTCCCTCTCTTACTGCAATTCCTTGCACAAACTCTATTAGGCCCGGTGGACTGACCGCTGGCTAAGTCATGCCTGAGATGCAAAACGGCACGGCGTACTTGCGGAGGTTATGAAGAGGATGCGCATCGTCAATTTCGACAGTATCAAAGGCAACATCAGGGTTCCCCACAATTCAAGTCAATGGCCCGCAAATGCAGCCTGCCTGCCGAAACCTCTGGCCTTGTACCTGATACGCAGCCTATAGACGGAGGTTTACCTAAAGAAGTCTCCAAAGAAAAGCTCGACGAGTTTGCTCTTCGAGGATTTTTCTACGATTACTGTGTTGTCTCGACGAATCAGTCTCTTTCTCGAGGATACCTTGGCAGTCTAGAGCTGATGCTCTATCGTCGGGGCTGGCAGTCCGACCTCGCCAAAGCTTGCAAGGTCGTGGAGTATGCAAATCATGGTACCCTACTGCGTAGACCTGGTTTGATGCAGAAGGCTGAGCTAATGTATCATGACCTACTTGGATCGTTGGCCAAAGCAATAGACAGTGCAGCCTTTGCCAATAATTCCGAGTCGCTGACGATCGCCATGCTATTGGGTCTTTATGAGGTTTTTCTTCCTCAATCATGTTCACCGCAGATCCAATGACTGATGCTTTTACAGATCATCGTCGCGGCTGAGACTCGACTCGGCAACCACAGTGCTCATGCCCGAGGGGTGGCTGCTATTTTGCGCATTTAAAAGCCGCCTCTGGATCTTTTTTGGGCTGCGCGATATATCCGATCTCACCAATCAATAAATTCAAACAGCTTAATTCCCGTGAGAACCCTCTCTCGTTCTTGGTCTGAAGGCACACTAAAGTTTCTCGAAACCCGGCATTTTTCGCGCTTCCTATTCAGACACTGCTTCTCAAAGCCTAGACGATCTGTTGGTCACCTTTGGTCCTATCTGGAGAAAATTGGATTCTCTACAAGGGAATTCTTCGATGGGGTCAGACGATCTTCATCGACTCATGAACGAATCAGTAGCTTTGGATCAAGCTTTCGCCAATTGGCAAGGGGCTCGACGCATAGATTTTAGGCCGTGGACCGTCAGCAGTGTGAGCCAACCCCAACCTGGATCGAAGATCGAGGTGGGATATTGGCCAGGAAAGGTGGATATGTACTTCGACCTCTACGTCGCAGGCGTGTGGAACACAGCACGCATGGCTCGAATCCTACTCCTCGACCTGATTCTCAAGCTATCCAACGTACCCAACGATAATCAACATTGCAGTCAAGAGCATCAGGATACTCTACGTGGGAATGCTCTACGCCTCGTTGAAGACATGATTTCCTCGATACCCTTTAGTCTCGCAGAGGATCTACAAATTTTCTTACAGGAACGAGGAAAGGAAAAGACAGCGGCCAAAATGCGACCGGGAAGATCAGTCGGCGGATTACTGCTCATGCATCCCGTCTATATCGTTTCGAGACTTTCCATCGTGCCTGAGAAGATGCGAGAATACATGAGAGACTGTCTTGATTGGATTGGAATAAATATGGGCATAGGACAGGCTTCCGTTTTCGCAAAGGTGAGAGCTTAGCCCTCCAAAAAAGTTTGATTCCATATGTATGACGATTTTGCTGACTTCGATCCGCATACTCTCTAGGCTCAAGATGTCTACGAAGGGTATGTTGCAAATGGCTTCATGATTGTGTGGACGGGGATGCTTCTTTGAATTATTGATTAGGTGAGCTGTGCCGACTTGTATACTAGTAATTCATGCGAGCTATATGGAAAAATCATCACCATGAATGTAACGGATGAAGTGCTAGAATGCATGAATGTGGGTCATGAGGACGATGTAGCCTAACAAGCTAACAAGAGAGAGCGTGACCGTACATCTCATTTCAGCGACTTAGAAAGTACCCTAGACTTGCGTCTCCCCTGGAACGCGCAAGGAAATATACGCCCGAAGAGCAAAAAGCCTTTTTCTTGATCTTCCCACACCATATTACGCCATCAATGCCGCGGAGAAAGACGTCTTACTCCTATACATGTGTGGAGTAGCGATCCTCAAGAATAAAAATCTTTACATAGCTCCTCCTTAGGATATCTTCCAATCACCTAGTCCCTTAAGAAACGAGACCCCGAGCTCATCCATCTGCATCACTTCAACCAGATAACATTCACATGAGACATAAACCGAAATCCTTCCCTGTTTCCTGTCCCAACTTACCTAAATGACGCACTCACCTGCAGTGAAGATCCTTCCGCTAACTGGAAAGAGTAATGTTGAAAGTGTTAAGACCGCCAATTAAAAAAATCCTGGAAAGAAAAGGCGGGTTCAGGCAGGGGGGTGAGATCATCCAGCCAATCACGAAGCCCACCTCCGTCGAAAGCTTCGTTCAAGAGACGAGCGGTAAGCGCCGAATTTTCACGAGATTCCATGAGTTCGTGTGACGTTAAAATCATCCATTACTTCTTAACTTCTTGCCATCTCCCCCTCGCTATCATTCATTTGAGAATTGCAAGCACCCACGAGGGTAATCTGCCATCATGGTGTTTCGTCAGAAAGTTAATGCTAGGAGTGTAAAGCAGAGGATAAGAGAGTTTCATAGGCATCGTACTACATCCTTAACCTTGGAGTCACTCACACAGCAACTCGAGTCGAACATCACATCGAACTCAATCAGGTCCCCTCGCCCTACTCAGACTCCGGTCATCCGGCCATCGAGACCCGGATCAGCATGGGATGAACGTGAGGAGCAGCTCCTGGTATCTCTCCGTGCTGAGGGAAAAGACTGGGATGTGGTCAGCAACATGCTTCCTGGTCGTAGGATAGATGCCTGTAAAAGATGCTACGTACACATACGACGTCGTGATGGACACCGAAATGGATCCTCCTGGACGAAGTCAGAGGTGAAGGATCTTATATCCCTTGTGAAAAGGATTGGGTCACATTGGTCTAAGGTTGCGGAAAGTTTTCCAGGTCGATCTCCAGAAGCTTGTAGAATCCGACATAACAAAGGTGTCCCAGCCAAGCATCGGAACAATCCATGGACAGAGTTAGAGGAAGTGACGCTGTTGTCTCTCCTGAAGGTGGTCGGGAGAAGTTGGAAGAAAATTTCCAAGGAGATTCCGAACCGAACACCAGACGCCTGCCGGACATATTACGATGCATACGCAAAGCTGCATGATGGAAAGCTGCCAGAAGAATGTGGACCCTCGGCTGAGCAGTGGAGGCAAAAATGGGGTAAGGAGACAATCATTTACAGATTACAGGATGAAAGGAACAACGCTAACGACTATCGATGTTCCAGCTGCCGAAGAATCCACGCAAGCTACGAATGACCTCAACACCGCACCAACGCTCGGAAAGAGACGGCTGCCCAGCGGTGTCGATGCGAGGAAGAGGCGTAAGATGAATGTGCCCAAGGTGTGAGCAGATGGTGGGTCAATCACACGTCAAGCAATTGGTTAGCAGCGGACACGACGCATGACGATGGCTTGTTGGTCAAAGGTTGCAGGCCAAGTTGAATCGTCCGTCTTGACGGATAGAATATGGAGCTACAGTGAGAAACAGCGTGATAGCAGAAAGAATTCGTGCAGCTTCAGACAATGTAAACAGACTTAGCAGTTCTAACGAACACAATGCTTATTCTATCAGCTTCTCTCAGAGCCTTGAGTTTTATACCATTCGACTTCCCCATTCAGATCCTGTCAGCCACGAGTGCACCACTATCAACACCAAATACCCCCCGATAGAATGTTATATGGTAATTGCGGTAGCATTGCTGGCCTCATACGTCTCGGTTTCTACTCTCATGGTATCTCGGAGCGGGCGCTAGGAGCATCATTTCCTCCGGCTACCGAGACAGGCAAGTGTTGCCGACATATTCACACCATTGTATAAAGTAGTCCGTCAGAAAAGCTACAAGACGAGCACAGCCCAGACATTGTACTGCAACTGTTGACTTCAGACCTTCTGATGATGCGATTTGAGAGTCTGGTTACAATGGTCAAGCTTTGTATGGGGTATGCATGCCAAGACCAGTCACCTTTAGCGCAATTCTGAGACGCCTCGGATTCGTAACCTCTTCAGTCTTTCCTTGCGAACCCTCAAACAGGAGACCAACTGTGCACCAACAAGATAATATAATACGATCCCGATTCGTTCGAAACCAATTGGTTGGGTCATCCTGCTCAAGGAACTGATTCCAACATCCAAATTGCGGCGCGGCCCCTCGTTGTTGCACTGGCGGTCAATGAGCTGAATTTCTTCAAATGTCCACATCCGAGTTGAGAGTGATCCATTGACATACATTCCTAGATGTCTCCTTCGTCCATGTCCCCTACCTCTCACAAGCCTCTTGCTTGTCTTGCGGTTACCTCTGTCGGTGCAAGATAGAAGAACAGCCCACACAAGTTCGAACATCTTCAGGATGCTGGCGTCCATCACGTTTCCTTCATCTAATATTATCCTCACTTTATATTCAATCCTCCTTTCTACCACAGATGTCTATGCACAAACACCATGCTACTACCCTGATGGTTTTACAGAAGCTCCTCTGCATGTTCCGTGCAATTCATCCACATTAGGCACGCCCCAAAGCGCTACCGCGTGTTGCCGCAACTCTCCTACCTCATACTGTATTTCCAACGGTCTATGTTACTACAATGGCGTGCTTTCCCGCGGGTCCTGTACCGACAAGACCTGGGCATCGCCCAACTGTGCTAGAAATTGCGTTACAGGTTGTGCGACCCCGCCAATGCTTAGCTACAGAGACTGACTATATTCAAGAACACCTGAATGCCTCGATAGATATCTTCAACTGTCAAGAGCAAGGAACATTCCAATGCGGTTGGGGCGATTGTTCCACAAATTTCACTGATCAAAGTTCCTCCTCCATTATCCTTCGTGACCATCAGAAGTCTGCCGCTACATCCATCCCTTCGAAAACATCAAATTCATTGGCTGTGGAACTGGGCGTTGGTCTGTCGCTGGGTATCTGCTTACTGGTATCACTGTTGCTATCATGTCGCCAACATTACCGATTAAAGAGAATGGAATCAGCAACTGGCCGCAGAAGCCCCAAGAGCAGCACCGAGAGGCCTTCAAATGATTGGCAATGGCCGCTTGGATCTGGTCCCTCCTCAGCAAGTCAAGGACATAGCCCTTCGCCTCCACAGTCCGTGTATACCTCGCCCGTTCGACGTGATGAGCTACCTAGAGTACCGAGTGCTCGACGTGGGCCAGCACCTCCGCCCACAATTGCTACTCAAGGCCACCTGCACGCCTTAAGAGAAGGAAGTGATGAGTTACATGAACTAGATGGCTACAACCATGACTCGAACGCGACAAGACAATTTGTCTAGTTACAAGACCTAAAGCTGGCTAAGAAGAATACCTCTAGCGCAAGCGAGGACTGTCGGGTAGCTGAATGTGTCACACTTTGAGGCTGGGATACGCCGATGAGTCATACGCAATTGGGAGTTGGTGGCACTACTAGGATAAGGGGTACTTTGGGCCTAAGCTGCAAAACATTCCTTGAATGATACGATATGGGAGAAGAATGCCGCTGGCAGATTTGCAATTGCCGCTCGTGCTGGGCATGCGGCACTAACTGTAATCAGCGTACGAGGATTTGGAAGAATGAGAGAAAGGGTTGAAGATAGACATTTCAAGGCCTGATGTGCTACGTCTCGAGATGATAGAGTCTGTGGACACGAGATGCAAGAACAGTCAACTAGTGGCAAGGCTCACTTATTTGCCTGCTCTGCTCTGAATAATATCCTCCCTTGTATCTGTCCTATGCCTTCCTCTTGCATCTAACATACCTTAATGTTGAGCCTGTTAGACTTCTGACTTGCCACCGAGGCTTCAATAATAGTGGCGCTGTGGCTGAGCACGGCCACGTATATTTTCTTTTTCTTTTTCTTGGCGGCAAGTCCCCCACTTCGCCCGACATAATAAGCTACCTCTCTCCTCGTCTCTCCTCACCTACCTATAAGACTTCATTCTTACTCTAGAACGACCATAATCAACATGGCCGACTTTGTCTCACCCTCTGGGCCGCCACCTCCCAAGGTTCCCGAGGGCTGGAAGGCACAATGGAATGAGCAGTACAAAGAATGGTACCCATTTCGCCCCGTACCTCTTATCCAGCTCGTATCCACCACAACTCTCGCTCAGCATTACCGCTAACCTGATACTGCACTTTTAGGTTCTATGTGAATATCCACACCAAGCAGTCGACCTGGGAACGTCCCACTTCCCCCGTCTACTCCACCCCTGCCGGCGCCCCATCCGGCCCTCCACCTTCCTACCCAGGCGCAGCCACCAGCGGCACCTCCTCCTATCCACCCGAAAAGGGCCTTGGATCCAACAACCCCTACAGCGGCCCCCAAGGCGCCGGCTCCCACCAAAATCTCGACGAAGACGCTCGCTACGCCCAGCAGCTACAAGCCGAAGAAGACGCCCGCGCCCGCTCCGCCGGACGTCCCACAAGTGCACAAGCATTGGAGCGCGGGGAAAGCGACAGCTATTACCAAGGCGGAGCGCAGGGCGGGGCTCCATCCTATGATCAAGGACAAGGGCGGCCGCAGAGCTACGACCAGCAGCAATTGCCACCGCGCGATGCCGCCAAGAAAGGTGGCATCGGCGGCTTCCTATCCAAGCTAGGTGGGAAACACAACCAGCCGCAGCAATCGCCCTATGGCCAGCAGGGAGGGTACGGTCAGCAACCCTACGGCCAGCAGCAAGGATACGGCCAACAGCCCTATGGACAGCAGGGCTATGGCGCCCCGCAGCAGTACGGAGGCTACCCCCAGCAGGGATACGGAGGGGGATACGGTGGACCTCCTCAAGGTGGCTATGGCGGATATCAGCAGCAGCCGCCTAAGAAGCATGGGCTTGGTGCTGGTGGGGGTGCGGCGTTGGGATTGGGGGGCGGATTGCTGGGCGGTATGTTGCTTGGTGAAGCGATGGATGGTGGTGACGGAGGTGATGGAGGGGGAGATGATGGAGGAGGGGATTATGGAGGAGGTGATGGCGGCGGCGACTTTTAGAACGGCAGAGGCATGGGAGATGAGGTGTATAAAGAAGTTGAGCTGGAAAAAAGATGCCGGTGAGGGAGGTGGGGGATGAGAAGATGGCAGCTTTTAGAACGTTTCTTTGCGGATGGATGGGGTTCGTAGTATACAGTTTGAGGAGTCGAGTCTCGAAAAACGCACATACTTCTTGACCGGTTTCGCTCTCTGGGTGTGTGTCTGTTGGCTCATCTCGCTACCCCTCTCACATTCATATCCATGCAGCACACCAAATTCCATTCCAGTCCACTCCATTCCATACCGCTCCACCATCATGCATACACACATCCCTTCTCCCCCCCCCCCCCCCCCCCCCCCCCCCCCCCCCCCCCCCCCCCCCCCCCCCCCCCCCCCCCCCCCCCCCCCCCCCCCCCCCCCCCCCCCCCCCCCCCCCCCCCCCCCCCCCCCCCCCCCCCCCCCCCCCCCCTCCCCCCCCCCCCCCCCCCCCCCTCGACAACCAATCTCTCCACTCCCACCCTCCTCTCCTCTACATACACAGTGACCAAGTACATTTCTTCCATCGCCGAGAAATAAGAAATAGTAAGGAAGGAAGCAGCGAGTAAAAGACGAGCTCTGGGGATAGAGAAACGTGAGAATTGAATCGGCAAATGAGAAATCATCCATGAAAATTAGACTGAGGAAACAGGAAGAAGGACAACCATGAAGACGAAATGGATAGGAAGTGGGGATAAGAAGGAAAGAGAGAGGGATGGGGGAAGAAGGAGGGGGAGGGGGAAAGGGTAGTTTTTGATCTGTAATGAGTGAATGATTTCATTGTCTGTGCCGTGTTACTCTACTCTACTTACCTATCTATATTTTTTATTGGATAAAGGAAAGGGAAGGGAAGGAAGGTGAGTATTTATATAGTGGGCGTGATGCCAGCGAGTTCGGGGAGGGGGGGGTATGCTGTGCCTCGCTTCTTTACTTACTTCCTCATTCATCCACTCATTCATTCTTTCCTTTATGATTTATTAAGCAGAGAAGGGGAAAGAAAAGGGAGGGAGGGGATATATATCAGGTGACAGTACCAACTGCCCCTATTCATAGGATAAAAGACGGAAGGACGAGGACGAGGAAGGGAGGGGAGGGGGGGGGGGGGGGGGGGNNGGGGGGGGGAAAGAAGGCAGGCAGGAGGGGAGGGGGGGAAATGGGACCGTAGAGGTAGGAGGCGAACGGGGGTGCATGTATACTCACAGGAAAGGAAAGGAAATGAAATGACAGACTTGGTCCGGGCATGATATCTATCTAAGAATTCACCTCACCTCACCCTCACCCGGAGTTGAAGCCGGTGAAAATGCCAAAAGACGTTACCCGTCTTACAACCCATCATTGGCCGACGACCTATGCCCTCCCCAAAACCCTCCACACTCTCCACAAAACCCCTCTGCTCTTCCGCTCTTGTTTCTGCTCGATAGGGATACGAGTACGAGTACTCTCTCGTTTATCTAGCCCATTAAGAGCACCATCTGAGTTGGTGTTTCCTGGCATTTCGAGACTCGGATTAGCGAGGGCATGGTCCTTCTTCTGTACGCTGTCGTGCCCCGCGGACCCTGGCAAGGCTTCCCCCTCCCCGTGCGCCTCAACAACCGCCTTCCTCCCCACAACAATCACCTTATCCATTCCCCACCCCACCCCCCTCCTCGCCTCCTCACTCCCATTTTCAATTAAGTTTCTCAAGCGATCGCCGTACCCGCCTGGTTCGCTATCCCCTCCCACCCCACCGCCCAACCTATCAAACGTCTTCGCGGCCAATTCCTCATAAGTGAGGAGGAAGACGTCGAGCTGGTAAGGCAGGAACGGGGTTGCTGTAGGGTAGCGGGAGGAAGTGACGTTTGTGAGGGCGTGGGAGTGGAATGTGGTGGGGAGATGGGGAATCCAGCTATTTCGAGAATCGCCAGGAAAGACTTAGTTTTGTTTCGTGATGTAATATAGGGTAGGGGATTTATGTTACAGGGGTTCTGTGATGGTGGGAGTGTTTTGGAAAAGAAGCGGTAGGATGATGGGATGGAGAAGGGTGGAGTGGGAGACGTACTTTTGCACTCCGACTCTGGTGTTGGTTTTCTGGAAGCTTTGGACGAAGGCGGGGACTGCGTCGAGGGCGGAGCTGCTGAGGGTGGGGGACGCTTTGATGGTTGTTTGTGTGGTCATGTCGTATTCAGCCCATTGGAGGAAGCCGCCTGGTTCTATTGCTCCGTGTTAGAGAAATAAATGTGGTAGACAAGTGTTAATCGACAGTAGCGTGGAGTCTTGCTCAAAGATGTGGGGACAAGAAGCTGTATGTTTTTATGTAGCTGAAACAGGGCATAGAGTGTGTATGTACGGTGATTGGATTCGCTGATCTCTGGACAAGAAATCACTCACTCAACATCTTCAACATATTCCGCAGCAGCGGTCCTGGATCGTTGTCCTTGACGACTACCTGGAACAACCGCAGCTGCACAATGTCGTAGATACCCACTAGGTGCGAAGGAATCTCGCCCAAGGCGTCGAGATATCGCATCTTGATGTTGCTTGGCAGCCATTGCTCAGGCGGGCAATCGGAGATATCAATGTCGAAGCCATCCAATTTCGTTGTTGGCGGAAGGGTACGTGCGAGGTCAAGAAGCCAGATACTATAGGAACAACGTAAGATTTTCAGAATGTTATCTTTTTACGCCAGTTTCCACGGATACATGTAATATGTACGTATACATTATGACAAGACAAAATTATTCGTCTGGAGAAGAGGCAGGCAGGGACGGTGGCAAAAATATGACATACCCGGTCCCAGTGCCCACATCTGCGATCTTGAGATCAGTGCGGCCGTCCAATGGAATGTCCGGGTGCAGGAGGAATCCAGTTTGGTCTTTCCACAGGTAATGTTGCAAGTTAAGCCTGCATAATCACTCAGCACTCGAAACGGCTTTTCTATTCTCCTTTCAGGATGTAAACAGAGAAAGTGTGTTGACAACACAAGTACATTACCTTGCTGTAGAAGCATACGCCCTCGTCGCAGGCTTCAATGTGTATTGCAAACTCACACCGCCTCCAGTTGAGCTGAAAGTCTCGTCTTTACCGTTGTTCTCGGACCTGGCATTGGCGATAGGCGTGAGCGGCGGCGTAGAAACATCCAATGAAGCACGATTCTCTTTCCCCATATTCCCAAAATAGATGACTTGTCAGAACTGGTGACCAAAGAGATTGAGTCAGGACGGCGTTCTCCAGACACTGGAGCTCATATGATCATGTCGATTCTCAACTATCCTGTAAGGGGGCTCACCATCTGGTAGGGTGCGATTCGTCGTTTATTAGCGTTAAGACTACTGCGGGAACAGGTCAGAAGCCGAAGGACAATTCCCGCACTAACAAGGGATGATCGAACTTGGAAGAAAGTGTGATTGACATTGGATCCTGAAGGATGCGTTGTAAATGTGTTATTGTGTGAGTTGGTTGAGCCGACTGGTCCAGCCCCGGAGATTAGCGGATAATTGCCGACGTTGTTAGATACATAACACAATTTCCACGAATCTTCTATTGAGCTATCGCTGTTGCAAGCTAGCTCTTTCATTGTATTCTGAGAAGTACCGTTCCGCGCGGCTAGACTCGTCTTTAGTTGTCCCCAAAAGGAGAAAAAGGCGACTTTCCTCATAAGCTCTCCGTCCAACTTCAAGCGGGACTCTCTATATGTACAGACGCTCAACTATCCGTCTGACTTTTGAATGCCTAGCCTACTCCTCTGCTTCGACATAGCACTCAACCAATCCTTCTCTTTTTTTGCGGCCTTCTTCCCAGCTTTCTGCTGTTCCCAACTCATCAAATAGCACGCGGGTGCAAAAAGAATCGAGTTAATGACAACCCAAATCACAAGAACCCCAATGTTGAGGCCGATTCGGGAATGTAGATCAAACAGTACTTGATGTGATGCCTCAACAACTGTGACTGTTCAGATCGACCATAGACTTTCTTCTTTCCCATTGAAGGCGGCACGATAAAGCTAGAAACGGATTGCTTACTATTATGCAATGGCCAAGCGTAGCCCCACCTGTAAAATGCTGGTGATAAATCCAAGTTATAGAAACCTGTCGCTACATTTGAGACGACCCAAAAGACCAACCACATCGCCGTCCACTGTTGTTTGTTCAATGTTAGTGTAATGTGATAGAAAACAATGTGGCCGAGCCAATTAAACATTGACAGAAATCGTCCAACAAAGAGACAAGTAAAAGCATCTGCGACTATCACTATCTCGAGGGCATGTTTGCGAGAAGATAACAAACGGCGAGGCGTGCTCACCGGGTTCCCCAACGCCATGGCCACATTTTCACATGCTAAACCTAACGCTGACATCCCCAGGAAATTAATCATCCAATAAACTACAAATGTTCCCTTGCCGTACGCGGTTGGGTTGATAGCCGGCTCTACTGGACTCGCCGGACCATTTGAGAACGGGACCTGAAATGCTAACGCTATGAAAGAGTAGCCGAGCGAAAGGAAGAAGTAAGCGCCTGTTGTTGCCAGCCAGCGCCAAATAATCAAATGATAGAAATGCAATGGTGGGTGACCGCGCGGGGAGAGGAACTTCAAATGAATGGGAAGGAAGAAAGTGAAGCTAAAGAAAGCAATGATGATGAGGTAGATGAGGCCAATACTGACAGCCGGTGTCACATTTGCGGGGCCAAAGGGTCGGAGATCGAATGTTGTGAAGCCGATGGCTGGGGAAAGAGCTTGTGGTGCAGCTACAAAATTTGTTCGTGGGATCGTATCGTTCTGCATAAGCGATTTGGTCCAGCTTGCGCTGAATTGAGACGTCACCTCCATCTCGAGAGCGGTCAAAACTGGAACAACGTATGTTGGTACGGTGTTCTGATCGCGGGCTGAGACGTAGATGATTTGTGCTGCGCCTTTAGGGTCGTACGTGGTATTGCCTTGCTCTACTGCTTGCTGAAGGAGCACGGTGGCATTGGCGTTGATGATGATGGCAGCATATGCTTTGAAGTCGTATACCGCCTTTCGAACGGCTATAGGGTCATTGTCGAACATTGAAGGGGGTATGGTAATGAAGCCCAAATGGGGCGCGTCAGATTTGGCCATAGATTCGGTGGCTTGGACGATGGCTGGTCCTACTATAGCATCTCCGCCTTGGTAAGGCAAGACTTGTCGATCAAAATCGACGACGTAGACGATCAAGGATGGGAAATTCTTTGGGATGTGGAAGAAGACGCCATTGAAGAGGCAGAGCACGAGTAAGATGAAGGTCGTGAGTATCAAAACTAAGAAATAGCAAGCACATGTTGGTCAATCAAGCTTGAAGGATGTCGTATGACTCATCTCACCAGTCCTTGCCCATAGCTTAATGACATGCAGACGGACATTATTCAATTCTTGATGCCAGAAGCCCACAGATCCTTTCTTTTCGCCATCTCGCAGCGACGCCTTTTCATTGTCGCGTCTTGGAAGGGTTTCTGAGGCAGCTACTGTATCCTTGGTATAATTCATATCCTGAAGCAAAAGGTTGTGATGGATGCTGAGGTCGAGCTCGATTTCTTGACCCTTCAAGTCGTCGCTAGAGCTTGATTCCACCTGAGGTAAATGAGGCGCCTTGTTGATTGATTCGAACCGAGACGCCGACATGGTTTTTACCTGTTGAAATGAAAGGAGGTCTAATGATACAGTATGCAAAGTCAAGAATATGTGGGCAGCATCTGGTAGATACGATGAATTTGGTTTACCACTAAATATCTTCGTTCTCGTTCTTCTCCTACCTTGCTTTGTGATTTGAGCCGAGTGTTGAATTTCACTGTACGGGTATATAGAGAGAGGGTAGACATGTTGGTCTTGTTTGCAATGATTCGAACTTGGTTCCGCGGTCTTCCGGATACGCGCACCGCAGTTGGTGGCTGGGTGCGCATGTCAGCAATTGGTAAAGGTATTGTTTTCATTTAAGATGGCATCTAAACGCTTTGCAGAGTAGACATGAGTCTAGCGTTGCAGCGGAGGATTTACTAAAGCAATTGAATTGTGGGTTGATATATGAGTGGATTTCGCTGAAAGCTAAAGACCCTTGTCCAGATGAACTAGACCTCTCAAGGATTAGCGTCTTGTTAGCCTGTGTTATAAAATACGGCGAGGGCCAAGGTAGCGTCCTGCAGAAGAAAATCTAAAATCTACTGAGTACTTTATAGATTTATATACATTAGTAGACTCGATTTGCTTAGCCATGTTGAATCAGTCACTTTAATATTCTACTCAGTGTCAATAAGATGGAGCATTCTCCCATGGCTCACCGACTCTTTGATCTCGACAAGGAGCCCTCGCTCCTGGCTTTGAAGGAAATTTGTGGTAGCGTGAGTGACCATAAGATTTACCCGCTGTGCGAATCCATCTGTAAAAACATTCCAATATACAAAAGCAAAGCTAGTGACATCGATTCTCCTTCTATCGCATCAGCTTTGCAAGATGAATGGTACCACATCCTCCTCTCAGGCCCTGGCGTCTTCGTTCTCAAAGGAATGTACTCGGATCATAGCGGTGACCTCGTTGAGAGAGTGAACAAGGTCTTTAGCTCAATCATCACTTCAGAAAAAAACTTCAAAATCCAGTGGAGATCACTTCGCAGATGCTGGGAACAATGACCGAGTCTAGAATTCTTTCGGCAAGCATTGCCACGCAGATCCCGCTTCTTTCATCGAGTACTACTCCAATCCTTGGCTTGCTCTCGTGTGTGACGCATGGCTTGGTCCGGCATACAAGATAACTGCACAGGTGAATATCGTAAAACCAGGTGGGGCGGCACAAGTTGCTCACCGAGATTATCATCTGGGCTTTCAGTCTGCAACGGCGTGCGCCAAGTATCCAAAGGCTATGCAGGTGGCTAGTCAATTACTTACGCTGCAAGGAGCTGTAGCACACACTGATATGTCTCTCGATAGCGGCCCGACAAGGCTCTTGCCCTTCAGTCAGTTGTTCGAGCCAGGTTATATGGCATTTCGGTTGCCCCAATTCCAACAGTATTTTCTCGAGAATTATGTTAGCTTGCCGTTGGAGAAAGGTGATGGCATTTTCTTCAATCCCGCCCTCTTCCATGCTGCAGGTGAAAATGTCACAAGAAATTTTGAGCGAAGCGCCAATCTTCTCCAGATCAGCAGCGCATTTGGGAGACCCATGGAGACTGTTGACACTCTGCCTCTTATCTCACGCTGCTGGGAAGCCCTAACGCAAAAGTACGACCACGAGGGGATGAGTAAAGGGCTCCAGGCTATTGTTGCAGCAACCACAGAAGGCTACCCATTCCCTACCAACCTCGATAATAGATCTCCTGCTCCGGGAGGTATGGCGCCCGAGGGCCAGCGTGATATTGTTCTTAGAGGTCTTGAAAGGGCATGGAGCATGGATGTTGTGATGAGAGTACTGGAGCAGATAAAGGCAGATTCTGCCTAGGTCAAGACGTATGAGGCTGCATAAAACGTGGCGTCGCATACCCGTGCTGGGCTAGACCACTTAGGGTTTGGTATGAAGGGTGCATGCATAAGGATTGGAGCTGAGGACGATAATAACTGCATAGCCATGCTTACGACTTTCAAATTGGCACAGGACATGAAGGCTATTCACTAATCTAGCTCTACTCGTTCAGATCAGCAGAGATGGTGTGCCCCTTGGAGTTGGTATCGGAGATATTGTTGGAGTTGCCAAGTTGGCAAAAAGCGTCATCACCGAGATCAAAAAGAAGAATGAAGCGTTGACAGACCAGATTGACGGACAAACCCGCAACTTGAACCATTCAGACGACAATAATGATCAATTCGAACTAAAACAGGCCTGCTGCGTGGCTTGTCCAGAGCCATTGCAGAAGTTTCTGGACAAAATCTCAAAGTTTGACCCGTCACTCGAAGTGCGGGCCCCGGACGGAAAGGCCGTGAAAGGAGTAGGAAGGAGAATTCAGTGGAAGGTTCCTTATGAAGAAGATGTTTGGAATTTGAGGGCAATTCTCATGGGATATACGGTTCAGGATCTTGTTGTATCAGAACCTTCAATTAGGGTGAGCCTCTTCTCTGCCTAGATCGGATGAGGCTATTCCCAAGTATTAGTTTGTACTCATGACCAACAGTAACTCCTTCCGCGCTTGCAAAAAGGATGATATCGAAAAATTCCACCATTTCCAGAGGATGGTAGAAGAACACCACACTCTGTTCGAAAGCATGAGCAATTCCCCAAAGGTGATACGCGGAGGTTCTGAAAGCCATCAACGCACATTACTGGATCATGTTGATCAGTGCAAGCGTCATATTATTGGCTTGGCTAATGCGAATGATACTATAGTTGGTGATCTGTGGACCAAAATCGATGAATTCGTCAAGTCAGGTGCCGAGAGCCAAAGAAAAAATGACGGTCAAGTCGATATTCTTTGCGGTAGTCAGGCACAAGCCACGTTACAAAGTAATCATCCATCATCCAAAGAAGCAACGGCCGAGTCCTAAGCGAAATCTCTCGCAAAATCGCCGAGCATTCTCACAACTTCGCTGGCAATATTCATGGTCATCCTCGCCAGCTCAAACGCTGCTCTTTCCTACAAGCTTACCAAACAGAAAAGGGTGGACCTACAGCGTCCAGTGCAACATGTCGCAAAAGCCCACAACGTCACAGCCCAATCGCAGGGGCATGAAGAGTGCCATCCAGCAGCGACGCCAGCTATGCCATTTTCTCATAAGACCCAGTCGGCGAGACCAAGTACAGATTACCCCAGTCTGAAGAAAAACCCATTGAGTATTGACCAATTGCTCTCGGCCACGCTCAGTGAAACCACATCCATACCAGTATCAGGCCAGACGTGAGCTTCTCTCTCTACTCACAACGAGAAAGAAAAAAGGGTTCGAGTGTCACTGATCGAGCATAGATCTACAATTTTCTTCGATCCCACCAACCCCGAAGGCTCAAATTTTCAGTCCCTGGATAAATTAGAGAATGGCGAATTTGGCCCCTTCTCCCATGGATTGGTGGGGTTCAATATTCAGGAAGGAAGGAAGGAAGAAAGAATGAAGGAAAGAAAAAAGCTTCCCCCAGACCCCTATCCCCTCTAGCACTCCCCACACGCGCAACGCATCTCATCTCATCGGAAAGAAAGAAACCCTGCTCAAACCCAGCCGCAGAACAACAGATCGTCAGAACTGCTTGTAGGTAGGGACCGTATGTATGTATTCCTTGTACATTTCGAGGTCGTACTGGGATTTCTGAGTGGTGCTCTATGTATGGGATGCGGCGGGATGTGTACATACTATTTCTTATGAGTTTTGGAAGGAAGGAAGGATTTGTCCGTTTGTGTGATATGTTGGGGGATGGATGGGGGATTGCTAAGAGTAAGGGTTATGGTGTGATGGGGGGGCGGGTTTGGAGGATTGATTGCTGTTGAGCTTGATCTATGAATGAAAGAAAAAGCAAGAAACAAATACAATCATATCCTTCACGCTGCCTAGATCATAACGATTTATCCCACACTTATTCCTCAAATCCTCCCTGACGCCTTGTACTTTGCCGACATTGGGATATTCCCATCAGTCAGACGGAGCGTGGCTGGGAACCCCCATGCCAGGCTCGTTCATCATAGACACGTTACAAACATCACCACTCAATCTCAAGTTTCGTGACCCTTGATACCCGCACTGAACCACTCGGTTTTCTCCCCACAAGTCCTCAACCCCTCAAGTGCACCACCCTCGACCAGAACACTGACAGCTAGAAAAAGCACATGTGTGACAGAGTTCCTGGCAATGCGCATCCTCGATTCCACGGCGAAGGAGGAAAGTGGCTCTTTCCGTTTCTCTTCTCTGTCTCTGATACCCTAAGGATGTCTTTACCGCCAGGAAACGAGACATTATTATTGGCGACGGTTCATGTAGATGCCTGTCTTCTCTTATTTGCCGCTGGAGCACGGGCTCTGGGCAGACCAGACTTCTTTCTTGACAGAGAAGGCGGAAATTTCTGAAGACTTTGAGAGGGGAAGTTTGCGTCTTAATACCGGATACATTGCACAACTCGATTCCACGTATCTCCTCTGATAGCCTGACTTTATTCCGTTGGGACGACCTGTGACTGGCGGGGAACTTCTGTCAAAGCACGAGCTCTGCCTTTTTACACCAAACCGGTTGAAATTGGCCTCCGATCAAAGCGTCGCCGTCACACTGACAGCCACAACATCATCAATCGTTCTTCGCAGCATCATCTGCAGCTCACGTGAACTATGCAGCAAACGCATAACTTCCAAGCATAGCATACACATCCCAAATACAGGTTCTATCGCCTCTTTCCAATATCTCTACAACGACGCTCGCGTTTCTGATGCCTATTACGTCGGACATGAAACGCAGTTGTTTAATAACCCAGAGCTTTATTTGTGTTGTAGAGCTAGAGTAAAGTCCAGCAACGTAGAGTGGGAAGAGTAAGGTGTAACATCGCAGTCTTTGGGTTGTGGTAAAGGCTTTGATTTTCCGCGCGGGGCTTTCGTATCCCATAAATGGAGGCGCAGTGGCACATATATCTTTCGCTATGATATCAATATGACTCGTCGCAACGGAGGTATCGCGGGCAGAAGAGACGCCGTTAGGGTATCCTGTCTCTTGCGAGAACCAGTATGTGTGGATTATGTCATTCAGTAGGATTCTCATGACCCGGATGACGTTCCAGCCCTGTGCAATGAAATGATCTGGGTACATATCCCAGTGTTGCTCGAGAACTCGCTCCGAGGCTTCTTTGAGATATATCCTATCGTAGAGCCACGTTGAAGGCATACATTTTGCAAGTGAAAGAAATTCAAAGTCAAGCGCCGTCGCGCGAGCAATGACGTTGGAGCCGGAAAGACAGCCATCTTCTATGGTTCCTTTTAGATTGGCGTATTTGACCACCAAGCCCGAAAGTAACCACTTCGGATCTTCCTTATTCAAGTAAGGCTCGAGATCAGAGCGAAGCTTGATCAGTGCCGGCGGCACCGGGGTCTTTGCCGAAACGCAGCTAATGATTAGGTTCGTGCTCAGACGTGCTGAGAGCCGAAGACCCGTATAATCTTGGAGTGACGGACCCTCACGCAGTTCGACCAGGGCGAGAGCACCGTTGATGTGACTCATCCAGGAACTTATCGATCTAGGATTATTGTTGGTGATCTTCTCGAAGAGGTCTAGTAGAAGCACCGCCAAAAGAGTGGAGTCACTCGTAGCAGATTCGGATGACTTGAGTACTTTATTCAAAAGTGGCAGAGCAGATAGATACTTTTCCCGCGAGATACGCAAAGCCTGTGTGCTGTCAAAATGGAATGAGAAGAACGCCAAGCTGACCGCATCAACACTCGCAGGGAGAGGCCTGTCCGCAGGAGACTGCGCGTAGAGAGACTCCATGACGTCATATGTCTTTGAAAAGCCGGATACATAATGAGTGAAGAATGTATTTCTTGCCAGATCATCAAGACTGGTGGTCAAAGTGCGCGGGACGGGCGCCAAAGCACGATTCAATGCTTTTTGCAGGGTTGCCTGGGTCTCATTGCGGACTCTCAACTCGTCTGTATCGCGGTAGCCGGAGCATACGAGGCTCGCCCTGAGACATTGGCCACAGGAGTCTCTTTGGAGATCGCACTAGATGAAGTAGGATGCGTCATTAGATCGTAGTATGAAAGGAGATGTGATAAGCATTCCGGGGCTTGGGCTTACACGAAGCTTCCTCTTCCTGCACTGCAGGCAAGCTTTAGAAGGTTTGCCGCGGTACACCATGACCAGACACTTTCTCACGGTGCAGCGATATGTATCTCCCGAATACGCTCTGGCGGGTATAAAGATAATCACTGCATGCCATGAAGCTGATCTTCAAAGTGTATCATCTCTCTTGACTTCAGCCGGGAATATTCTAGAATGCGACTAATCCCGAAAGGGTAGGTGTTCCGGAACTCTCTGGGCGCTCAAGATTGTACGCCAACCTTACTCAAAGAGGTAAGACGCAAAGAGGTAAGCAGAATGCTCAGTGCATCCCTCTGCATAAACAGCGATATCTCCTCTTCCTAAAGCCGACCAAAGGCGACAAGATTCAAGTATAAGACATGGCTCTCCCCCAAACCTATACGTCTTGTGCACATCCCTTGCCGCATCAGATATCAAGCACTCGTTTCTCCAACGACGAAACGTTATATCTCAAAAATGCCTTTCCAATACAAGCATGTCCTTATGATTGGTGCTACGTCTGGCATCGGCGCTGCAATGGCCGATCGCCTTATCCAGGAAGGCTCCAAAGTCATTGCAGTGGGCCGCAGACAAAGTCGACTCGACGACTTCGTTCGCAGACATGGGCAACAGAAAGCCAGTGCGATAAAATTTGACATTGCTGATCGGCAGAATATTGACCAGTTCGCGAAAACGTTAGCGACCCCCTGCTTTCAGATCGCCATGGCGTCAGTCTTCTGACCCATCGTCTGCCTAGTGTTACCCACACCTACCCTGATCTGGACTGCATATTTCTGAATGCCGGAGTCCAAAGCCCTATTAATTTTGCTCAACCAGCGAAAGTCGATCTGTCCCACTTTCACTCGGAAATGAACGTCAACTTCTCATCCTTTGTCGATCTTACCGCCAAATTTCTACCGTTTCTCATCGACAAGAACACCGAGACGAGCTTGGTCTAGTAGGCCGCCTCTATCTCCCAAGAACGAGTCCTGTTACTGACTGGCGACGATAGCACGAGTTCCAACCTCGCCATCATTCCCGCAGCTAGCCTTCCTGCCTATTCTTCCTCCAAAGCTGCCTTGAACGCATTCGTTCTCTGTCTCCGTGAACAGCTCCGGAATTCATCTGTTAAAGTCATCGAGATATCGCCTCCTGCTGTTCAAAGTACGTCCCTAGTCATCGAGAGAATCAACCCGTTCTTATGAAGTGAGCTGACAACTACAAGCGGAACTGCACGACTATATGGATCCTGAGCGAGGTAGACAGCTCGGTATGCCATTAGACGAGTACGTGGATGGAACGTACAAAGGCCTCGTCTCTGGAAGTGATCAAGTCTTTGTTGAACCTATTGGTCCGCCGGACACTTTCTTTGACATTGTCAACAAGAGGAGGAGTACCTTTGAAAATCTGTCAAAATGGATGCGAGGCGAAAAGTAGAACTTCGTATTCAAGAGTGGGGAAGAGGAACCTTCCTTTTACTGCTCTTTCGAGCTTTAACCCGATTCTGACTTATAATAGCAGCTACTACTTTAGACTAGAACGAAGCGTCAGTATCATCTGCCAAAACATTTCTGTACATCATGCCATAGCTATGGTGACTTTCTCGTTTTTATTTTCTGAAGGAAATGGCACAAAACATCAAACACATGGAGTTTGATACCGAAAGTCCTGCGACATGCCAGGACTCTTCTGATAATGTATGCCTAGAACTGGGGTCACCTTAGAACAATATGTTGTAGGGCTAGGGCTACGTAGCAATACCTTCGAGGCTCCGTACAGTAAAGTAAAGTACCCCAAGTCAAATCCCAGTCCTTCACCATGATCGCCACATCCTATCGAGACGCTCAAACCAACATGCCCAGAGTCCAGAATTAAGACCCTTCAGGTCTTGGAACCATGCCCGCATTGCATGTCGTGATTGTACCAAGAATCTCCTAGCTATCTTCCACCTTTTCACGCAAAATAATCCGTCTTGGCAGCCATCTATCGAATTGACGGATGTCTTGAGCGTGGCTCGCCGGGAAAGGCTATGCTTGCGCCATCTTCCTGGGGGAGAATGGTAGAAAATCTGTCATTGCCGAGAGGTGTAATAATCCTTCCCGAACTTAGAACCTGGGTATTTGTACTGCGCATAAGCGGCTGATGATACGACAAAGGGCAAGGATTTAGGAATACAAGCAGATAGGCTCATATACATGACTTAAAATGAAGATCCAAAAGAAAAGAGAGAGAAAAAAAGAAAATAAGAGAACAGTCCAAAATATTCCTACTCATCACGCCTTTACCTGTCTACCATCACAAGTCATAACAGGAAAACCCACATGCCAGAATTCAACGATCCCTCCGCCTATCAGCATACTTCTCCGTGACCGCCTTTCTCTCCTCTTGCTTCCTACACCACCCAATTCATCAGCAAACCCACTCCAAAGTCGCTTTGCCCCCACAACCCCCATCTCCAATTCCCCCCCCAAGAAGAAGACGAAAAACTTACTTATCATACCCCTTCTCCAACGCATTCCCCGCCAACCCACCGAGCACCAACCCCGCAATCGTAGCCCCAATACTCCCCTTCCCATTTCTCTGCGCCGTCTCCTGCGCCAACACCGCCCCCGCCACCGCGCCAATCATGCCCGCCCCCACCCCGCGATCACTCGTCGAAAAATGCTCCCGGGCCTTATCGAGCCTGTTCGAAGATTTCGACCGGGCCAAGGAAGAAGACGACGAATCCTTATGGGCGCGCCGCTTGTTTTTCGATGAGTGCCGATGACCACGATGGCGGTGCTCGTCGTCGGACGAGGAGTCGGTGCTGCTGATGTCATCGTTGTTATTGTTGTTGTAGTGACTGCTCGGTCTGCGACGGTGATCGTGGCGGGTCCGGGGTTCTTGGTCGAAGCGTCGGCCGTTGCTGACGTTGCTGAGATCGGGGGATGGGGCGTAGGTGGGGTTGGCGTATTCGGAATCGTACCTTGGTTGGGGGTTGCCGGGCTCGTAGACGTAGCCTTGGGACTGCCCTTGGCCGTAGTAGGGGTTCGACATGCGAAAAGCTGAGCTCGGTCTGCCTTATAATGCTTATGCTTGGAAGATTCGTGATATTGGCGTCGCAACGGCAAGACAAATCAGATGCGACAGATGAGTAAAGTGATATATGTACTACAGTCCTGGATTTTTTTATCAATTTCGATAGAGAAAAGAATATCCAAAAATGTGAAAAGTCTATGAAAAGGATCTGCTTTTTGGATGACTCGTGATGAAATAAAACAGGCAAACCGGCTTTGCCGGAGACGGGCTGTGCAAAAGAGATAATCCACCAATCCGATTGATTGCTGACATTACATAATCAGATCTAGGGCTGAACTGTCGTCAGCAGCCTTGCCAAGTATCTTGCCTTACATCAAAGCAGGCTTAATATACCAGTCCAGAGACATTTACAATACCGTATGCCTGCAACCAACATCTCACCAGACCCCAAATATCAGCCTGAAACAGCAGTGAGGCTACGCCAGCGCCCAATTGCGCTGATAGCCGCATGATTAACCTTCATACCAACTGTTCCAAAGACACCGTCGCCCCAAATAGGACGCCGCCTGCATATCTACTGAAAAAGCTTTAACGAAATGTACCCCTCTATGCTACACTCCTTCAAGGCTGTGTCTTGAGGCGCCAAGTCCCCGCGCTACTCATGTAGGAAGGATGATATCAGGATGTCTTATGAAGCTAGTGACCTACAATGCCTGGCGCGGCCTTGACGGGCTGAGAAGCCTTGAGGACGAATTGGTCAATTTTTCATTTTCTCGGCGTGTAAAAGTACGGATGTCGCTGTCTCCTCGACGATATTTACGCGCACGTTGGTAGTGCTCATCGCCAGAAAGGCCTACTCTTGATTCGCTTCCTGCACGTAAGCTCTACCTTATGGGCATGCTAAATCCTGATGAGGTCAGTTAAACGCTCGAAATTTCAAGCTTTCTGGTTTTCCATGCTTACGGGGCTCACAACCAGTGGAAACTAAGCTTACAGCGCCAAAGTCATCAGTCATGCCAGGCTCATCGAAGGGATTCCTCATCAGGTCCGGCAAAGGCATTAATTCTCCTCCTTTTCGATCGCCCAAGAGAGTAGCCTCCGCGAGCGTAAGATAGGGGTGGTCGACAGATCGTATTTGCGTACATCAAGAGCAAGACGTTTACTGCCTAGAATAGACAACAATCCAAGCCGGCTCAGTATGCCGAGACTCCCTGGCGTGACGAATTTGTTCCTTCGCGGAGGAACCCTCCAGCGATCAAAATACCACTGGTACTGATATCATGTGCGACTACTGTAGGGCCCCATCGAGTCGGTGAAGCAAACCCAGGCCGCATATGACGATGATCGTAGAGTATGCATATAAAAAAGCCTCTTTTATTTTCAATTACCGTGTTATGTGATCTATATAGCTCTGTATAGAAAGAAGATATGAGTTTACAATTTGAATAGTGATTATAAGGGCTGATGTAGTAATGTAAGACTTGAAGATGAGGGATATTTCTTCGTATATCTAGAACTATAAGGTAGATAAAGACTAGGTCTTGAAAAGAGAGAAGAAGAATGATAGTTTTTTTTCCTCTAAATTCAAGAAAACTCGTACATCATATATACCAAAGGTACTAACAGAAAGACTTCCCTCCTCTACATCGACTATGTTCCAAAGCTTCTATCAAGATATCTTATATCTAACACAACAACTACAGAAATCCAAACCTGAACTCTAGCTCCAAACCCACAAAAACACCACTCATCCCTCACACCACCCTCAACAAAAAGCGATACCCCTCCAAAATCGCCTCCCACCCCTTCCCATCCCCATCACAACCAGGCGTAATATCAAACAAATGCGGCAGCCCCTCCGGACACCTGATCCCGCATTCTACCCCGGAGTCCCGCAAGGCCTCAATGAACCTCCGACTCTGTTGCCAGGGAATCAAATCATCGTCCTTACTATGCACTAGGAAGGTTGGCGTGCGATACACCCCCATCCTGACCTGCGCCAGCGGACTAATAGACTGGATATCCCGCTGAGGCGGTTGGGGCAGAGAAAGGTACGTTCGCGGATTCACAAGCGGAGGAAGAGTAGATTTGGAAGGGAGGCCGCGGAGAAGCACGGGCAAAGCTTGACCGGCCCAGCTTGGTAACATTGGCACCAAGTAAAGAAGAAGCCCCCTGAGAATGGGAGTGGGAGTGGGAGTGAGAATGGGCAACATATGTCAGAAATTTCACGGAATGGATTTGGGATCTTGAACCCAAAGTTTTCATCTTACAATGGGAATGGAGGTCAGCTGTGCCTCCCCCAATTTTCGTTGGTAGTGGGGCCGTTTTTCTGAGGATGAAGAAAGAGTTGGCTCTTTGTTATTCCTTCAAAGAAGGAACTGAAGGAACAAAAGAAAAGGTGAAAGAAATGGAGAAAGGAAGAAGAAAAGAGAAAAAGAAGAAAGAAAGAAAGAAAGAAAGAAAGAAAGAAAGAAAGAAAGAAAGAAAGAAAAATATCCACGGCTATATATACACGTAGAGGAAGAGAGGATAATGAAAGACTAAATCCTAAAATTGGCACTCTCTTTATCCGACAAGATGCTTTCTCTGCTTCTTTGAATCTAATCCTATCTTCACATATCTACCCCCCAGGTCCATATCACCGCCCCACAAAAATCCTCCCATACTTCCAAACAATCCACCTCCCCCTAAAAGATAACCGCGCGAATCGCAATGCCTTCCCCCCTCACCCTCCTCCTCCTCTCCACCCTCCTCACCCTCACCACCTCCACCAACACCACCACCTCCCCCCCTTCCCAACCCACCCTCTTCGCAAACACCTCTCTCCCCCCCTCCACCCCCCTCCCAGGCGGCAGCGCCCTCCCAGCCCTCACCCTCTCCACGTACGCCGACCCCGACTGCACCTGGATAAACGACACATACAATTTCCTCGCCAACGAGCTCCCGCTGTCCTATAACACCCAGCAGCCCGTCTACCCCTTCCAAGCCTTCATCATGACCAGGAACCTGACATTCGGGGAAATTTTGACGTTTTACGCGACTAGTAATACGAGTCAGGGGGCGTGTGGGGTTCAGGTGGGGAATTTGACGGGAGCGGATGGCGGCGCGGCGGGGTTGTGCGTGCCGATTTTGGGGGCGACGTGTTATGAGCTTACAAAAGCGTGAGTTGGGGGGGTAGTTGGTTTTTTTGTTGTTGGGGTTGTTGGGGAGTTTTTTTTTTCCCCCAGCGATTGCATTGCTTTGGTGCGAGACTTTTCTTTCTTGATAGCAAATTCAGCCATCAAAAGGATGCGCTTTCTCTTCTAGACGTTTCTTCCTTCCTCTGGTTCATTCTGCGAATTTTGCGATCGATTTCCCTTGTCCTCGTACGTCGCCAGTCTGCAACATAGGAGTAAGACAAGTGGCAATGAAAGAAAATTGCGCGTGGCCAGTCTTCTAAGATGAGATTGTTTTTGGATTGCTCTAGAAGTCCCCGTCATGACGTTGGGCGGCGATGAGTGATTGTTGAAGGGGAACTATATTAGCTGATCCGTAAAGATCCCGATGACTGCAAGGCGTTGTTCTAGGCCATAGAGCCACGCCCATGACGTATAACACATAGGGCACGGTAGCGGTCATATACTTCCGATATGACCAAAAATTTCTGCATCTTGATCTTTACACAATTGTTCTTAGTGGTGATGGGCGAATTTGAAAATGTGAGAATCTGTGGTGAGAGTGCGAGGGGAAGGCGAGAGGAAGAAGAGAGAATTGAGAGGAAGATAAGAGGAGATGGAGAGATGGAGAGAAGAAGAGAAGAGGGAAAGACGAGGATAGAAGCGGAAGAGGAGATGAGAATGATTGAAAGAACGCAAGAAAGGGTAAAGTAATGTCCTCTCGTACAACAATGCAATCGCCCCGATCTACATTCACTTTACCGTAAGGTCATTCAAAGCGTTACATCTCTTATCTAGGATCCTTGATAGTTTTCTTTCGTGTTATTGCAACATGCATACCATGAAGATGTATATAGCGTCAAGCCATCGGTAATCCCGAATTGCATACCATGTTTGTAATAGCGTTGAACCACGGGAGCTAATTCTCACTTGCAGGTTGCCGGTGGGACGCACGCAGGGATGGATTGAGCTAAACTAGAAGTAGTTAGGTAAGATCAAGAGGACTGAGGCAACTTGCAGGGGTTCGCGACTTTACGCGTCCCCCTCAGATTTGCGATGCTACGAGGCGGCAGCTATTGTATATTTGTTGTCTGTCCAGCAACAACTCCAAAAATACCAAGAGTAAAATGGCCGCAGTCACTCAACAACGGCCTCGAGCCCGCCCAGCGCGTAGGTCTAATCATCATCCAGTCTTGCCGCATACTTATCATCTCATATAGATCCCTCTGGCCCTACCTTTTTGACATACACTCCTGATGGCAAGCAATTGGTCACAGCCGGATCGAACAATGTGGTCAGAGTCTACGCCACGGGTTCCGACGGGGAACCTACAAACCTCGATGATTGTCAGGAGAACAATAATGCAATCGCTGCGAATGTGGGTTTGGTCGCAAAAACAACACCACGCGGAAGATTGCGCTGACAAAAGAAAGAATGACTTCTTCCTCGCCGGTTCCGAAGACGGCACTGTCTGCATGTACTCGCTCGATACCTATACCTACGAGAAGATGCTCACACGCTGTACATTACCCATACGAGATATTGCCCTCTCACCAGATGGGCAGTGGGCTGCTGTCGCCAGCGAGTAAGTACTCGCTTCAAGAGTTGAGGACGTGGTGCTGATACGGTACAGTGAACTTACCGTTAAAGTCGTCAATACCATTGATACCTACAAGGTGCTGTATCTGCGCGATCTGCCAAAGCCTGCAAAACATCTTTCCTTTGATCCTAGTGGCTCTTACATCACTGCGTCCTGCGCGGACGGCATTGTCTACGTCTATAAGCTTAGTACCGAGGAGCCCGAATTAATTAGGAAGGTTGATGGTTTAATACGCACTCTCGATGTGGAGTCCGAGTCGAGTTCGCGAGCTGTCTGGCATCCAGACGGGCGAGCGTTTGCGGCACCGACAGCAACAAGAGATGTACAAGTGGTATCAAGCGGGGATGGGGAACGTCAAAGGAAATTTTCTGGAGGCCACATGGGAGATGTGACAGCACTAGCTTGGTCGCCGAATGGAGCTCTGCTCATCACTGCTGCGTCTGACAGAAAGATTCTTTTATGGGATACCAAGACGCAAAAAATTCTCGCTAGGTCTGCATGGATTCATACATCAACTCGATAGGTCGTGTGCTGATATCGATGCAGGTACGATTACCCAAGTGTAATTAACTTGGCATGGCATCCGATCCAGAACATCGTTTCCTTCGTCACGTCGGATGGTGAACTGTACATCTATGAGAATTTCTTGTCGCCAGACGCCTTTGCACTTTTTCAAAAGCCTATGCAACCATCGCCATATATCAGAGACCCGCTCGCGGAGACAACAGGCAACGCCAATAAAGTCCTCACTAACGGCCTCAAAGACACATCAGATTCGCGGGCAAAGCGGAGGGGAACCCCGGATTCCCTTGACGATATTCTTGGCCCAGAGCTGAGAGATGAAGACGATTTTGTCAGCGATGATGATGGAGCGGGCTACCTGGAGGATGTCAACGGATATGGAAAACGAAGTAACGGCCATCTGGATCCGGTTGATGGGTTTGACAGCAAGAGAAGAGCCACCATTCAAGCGTGGCAGCCAAGGGTCCATCATACCTTCCAGCCTGGAAGCACTCCTTGGCGGGGCAACCGAAGATACCTATGTAAGGTCCAGAACTCACAAGCCCTGGCAAAGCTAATCGAAACCAAGGCCTGAATCTGACCGGCTTTGTTTGGACTGTTGATCAAGATACCCACCATACAGTGACAGCAGAATTCTACGATAATGAATATCACCGTGATTTTCATTTCACAGATCCATATCTTTATGATAAGGCTTGCTTAAGTATGCAGCTGTATTGCTCGACAGCGAGCAGACAAAAGCTGACGAGTGCCAGATGAGAATGGATCTCTATTTTCGTGCCCTCCAGCTAAGAGCAATCCGGCAATGGTCTTTTACCGTCCCCACGAGACCTGGACAACACGAGCAGATTGGCGCACCCAGCTGCCGATCGGAGAAGATGTAGTTTGTAAGTAGATCTTTATCATCCTCGCGTTGGTTCAAGTATTGACTAATGTGTCATATAGCAATATCACTGAGTGACTCATACATTGTCGTCACAACTTCAAATAACTACGTTCGTGTCTTCACGCTTTATGGCACACCTTTCAGAGTTTACCGGCAAAAGTCATCTCCGACTGTCACGTGTGCCTCATGGAGAGATTACATCCTGACAATGGGGAATGGACCTGTTGGCGGCGATGGATCGACGAAGTTGTTATACACGATTGAGAATGTCAAGAGGGACGAAGTCTGCCAAAGTGAAGATGTCGTAGCTTTGACTGAAGGTGCCCAAATCAAGAGCGTCTTCTTCTCCGATAACGGTGATCCATGTGTCTACGACTCGACAGGCGTCTTGCTTATCCTGCAACACTGGCGGTCCCCCAGTCAGGCAAAATGGGTACCAGTCTTGGACACGAAGCAGCTGGAACGTCTCGCTGGCGGGAAAAAGGAAGAGACCTATTGGCCTGTGGCTGTCGCGCAAGAAAAATTTCATTGCATTATTCTCAAAGGAGGAGATCAGCATCCATATTTCCCAAAACCGCTGCTAAGCGAATTTGACTTGAGGATACCGTGCTCTAATCGGACGCCGCCGAAAGAGTCAGGGGACTCGAGCGTTCTGGAGGGGCCCATGCTAGAAGAATCCTTTGTTCGAGGCTCGCTGATGTTGAGTCTGCTCGAAGATCTCATTTCATCGACAAATGCCACCCACAGCCAACGTACCGAGCTGAGCAGACGAGAAGTCGAAGTAAACAAGTCACTACTTCAGCTGCTGAACGTTGAATGCAGAGAAGGCGAAGACAGAGGCATGAAAGCTCTGGAAATTGTAGGCTTGATGAGAGACCCAACGGGGAAAATGGCGGAGGCTGCGGGCAAAGTGGCGAGCCGATATGGGAGGACAGTGTTGCAAGAGAAGATTGGAGAATTGGCGGAAAAGAGGCTGTTGGGTGTAGAAGACGAGGAGTGGTCGTAGTGTTCCCTAAAGCCAGGATATAACGTGAAGATCATGACCAAGCCCATCATTCATCTACTCTACTCCACCTCTTACCAACACCATCACCATCTCTCCCCTATCCTTGCATATCCCCTTCTTCCTCCTTCCCCATCCCTCTCTCCAAATCCCCCCAATCACCCCCGAACGCCCCCCTAACAGCCACTCTCCTCACTTGCCACACATCCTCACTGCTCCCTCTCCTCTCGTCCCCATCCCCCGTACCATAATACTTCTCCCGCTCCTTCTTCCTCGCCCACTCCTTAATTCTCTTCCCCCTCTGCTCCTCCCCGCCCCCACCCCTGTTCGTCCGAACGCAGAACCAGAAATCGGCCCAGTGCTCGCTGCAGCTGCGTAGGCTGCCGTAGCGGTATATGTTTGCGAATTGGCCGCCGAGGGTTTGGCAGTAGAAAGCGGCGTCGAAGGCGCTGCGGCAGGAGATGGTTGTGGGGAGGTGTGGGTATGGGGGAATGGTGGAAGGCGGTGGGGTTGGGGCTGTGGGTGTGAGGGTGGGTGATTCCGAAGGGGGCGGGGGCAGGATCGGGGAGGGGGTGCTGAGGGTTGGTGAATCTTTGGATGAGTTCGAGAACCAGACCATTGTTGTTGTTGGGGATTTGAGGATGTTGATGGTTGGATGTGATGGAAGTTGAAGACACTCGCGGGAAAAATGCGGCGCGTCTGAATCTCCGCAATCCTCAACCATTCCATTTTCGACTTTCAAATCTCATCTATATCGACAGCACCAACGTTATGGCTTGGAACTCACTACTATGGTCAGTTAAGATGCTACATAGTCGAGTGTAGCCCATACCCAACTGCCAACATGCTGGGAATTACCCCCAAGCTTCTCAGAAGGCCGCTGGGTTGTAGCTATCCTACGCGATCTCTCTGGACAGTCACAAATCCATCTAAGCATGCATCCATACAGCGCGGGCTCCTGCGACCGGTCTGTATTGGGAGGTACAAGTCTACGGCAGCTGGGGACCACAAGTCTGGGCATATTGAGGCTGGAGAGAACGAGAGAATCTTCTTCATTGATAGTAACTGCTCCGAGAAATCTCAGCGTGTTTGTTCGCTTTGCTAAGTCAATGCTTCCTAGGTATTTTCCCTCTCAAGCTCAACTTCATGGCGTGGTTACCATTCATGGATGTTGAAAGATTTATGCCACAGTTAGCAAAATTGGACCTCCCAGCAGCGGATCCCGGGAAAATTGCTGAGAAAGCCATACCGAGCAAGATGGACATTAAAGTGACTGAGGTCCTACCACGCGTCGCAGAAGGTGGTGCATTCATCAAATTTTCCCATGCGCCGGGGGAAGAAGCAAAGATGATGGAAAGGAGGGTCAAAGACTTCCTGAAGAACAATCCCATCAAACCGTGGTTTAATCCATTCCAGCGCGTAAGGACGTCTCTCGTTCTGGGCAGACCGTGGGTTGAGGATCTGCATCGTTGGCCAAATACTAGAATGAGAGTCGAATTCGTACCCGCATCACCCGGGCAATCAGCCGAAGAATTATCTCAGGAGACACTTTATTCACAGTTCCGAAGATATGGAAAATTGGCAGATATTAAATCGCAGCCAACGGACTCGAAAGATCTTCCCAAGTTTGCCTATCTCACTTTCAGTAAGGTCAGACATGCGATCATGGCGAAGAACTGCATGCATGGCTTTGTGGTGCCTGCTCACGAGGGCGGAGGAAGTCAAGGAACAATGCTTAAGATAGTCTACGAACAGAAACGAAGGTCGCGTGGAATCTGGGACTGGCTCGTCGGTCACCCGAGATTCGTTATTCCAGCTCTGCTCGCATTCCTTGGGACGGTTAGTATGGCTGTCTTCGACCCCATCCGAACATTCTTCATCAAGAGCCATGTCACGCGCACCTTTCATTTCGAAGACAACGGCATTTACAAGTGGCTCAGTTCTCAAGCGTCCAAAGCTACGGATGCTCTGAGTCTGAAACGTCACCGTAAAGAGGATGCAGGCTTGACTGCAATATGGGAAGATCGCAAAGGCGACATCGAACAGATTCAGACCTGGCTCATGGAGAGCGCAGATACTTTTATTGTCATCCAAGGACCCAGAGGCTCAGGGAAAAAAGAACTCGTGCTGGACCAGGCACTTAAAGGCCGCAAGAACACGTTACTCATTGACTGCAAGCCAATTCAGGAAGCGAAAGGTGACAGTAGCACCATCTATGCGGCCGCTCTTGAGGTTGGATACAGGCCAGTCTTCTCGTGGATGAATAGCATAAGCAGCTTGCTAGACCTAGCAGCGCAGGGTACAATCGGCACAAAGGCTGGGTTTTCGGAGACCCTGGACGCGCAATTGGCGAAAATATGGCAGAATACAGCCAATGCGCTCAAGCAGGTTGCGTTGGAAGACCGTTCTAAGGACAACATGGATTCCGATCTCGACGATGATACTTACCTTGAAGCGCACCCTGAGAAACGACCAGTAGTAGTCCTTGACAATTTCTTGCATAAAAGCCAGGAGAACAGTCTCGTCTACGACAAGATCTCAGAGTGGGCCGCTGGACTTACCACTGCCAATATTGCGCACGTCGTATTCCTCACTAACGATGTCTCATTCTCCAAATCTCTGAGCAAAGCATTGCCCGATCGAGTGTTCCGTCAAATCTCTCTAGGAGACTGTTCCCCCGAAGTCGCCAAACGCTTCGTCATCAAGCACTTGGACGCTGATGCTGACGAGGGGGGCGGCCCAGAAAAGAAACCGAAGCCGTCGGAGATGCGCGAGGACTTAGCAGAAGTAGATTCACAAGTCTCAAAATGCCACTGCCGAATACTTGCTGACAAAACGTGCCCAGCTTGACGACTGTATCTCGACCTTGGGGGGACGCTTGACCGACCTTGAGTTCCTTGCAAGACGTGTCAAGACTGGGGAAACGCCTAAAAGTGGGTATCACTGCGGCCGCACCCCACGATTTGCTCCGATTTGCTCATTCTTGCTCATGCTATGTGTATACCATCAGTGACAACGCTAATACACGACTTAGAAGCTGTTCGTGAGATTATAGAGCAGTCTGCCTCGGAGATATTAAAGATGTATATCTTGGATAGTGGCTCTCGGAAATGGACACCTCAACAGGCCTGGGTGTTGATCAGATCGCTTGCGTTTACGGATTGCTTACGTTATAATGAAATCTTGCTCTCAGATGTTTTCAAACCTGGAGGTGAAGCTACACTCCAGGCCCTCGAACAGGCCGAAATGATCACCATTGTGTCTTCCAATGGGCGACCAACGAGCATAAAACCCGGCAAGCCAGTTTACGCGTCGGCCTTCAGACAATTAACTCAAGATCACGTTCTCAAGGCAAGGCTGGATTTAGCAATACTTGCAGAATTGATCAAAGTTGAGACAGCAAGCATCGATAAATATGAGGCTGAGCTCAAATTACTCGGCAGTCTACCAGGGCAGCCAAAAGAAGCTCACGGAAGGGTCAAATGGTTGCTTGGGAAGTTATGGTCAATTACCCCTTGTCTGCTTTGTTGGCCTAGAATTTCCACTAATACGCACATAGGGCTGGACAAGAGAAAGTCGAGAAGTATGAAATGGAGAGTGGTGGGCTCAAGAAAGTATTGCAACAGGAGTTTTGACGCAATTGTGTCGTAAGGTAGGATTTCTTTTATGGGCGTTTTAAGATACCACTCTGCACACTTTTTCGACGGTTTGCCTTTAACGCTCATCATTCGTGATTACATATCTCCACTTCCTTGGTACATAGGACTTCTCTCGAAGAGGATAAGCTTGTACGCCTGCTTCCTCAGTACATATAACATCTCGCAGTTGGGACAGGTCTCAGGCTTTCCCGTGCATCTATGTACCAGCGCTCCTATATGTTTTCTTTTCGCCGGAAACGGTGTACAGACGCTATCCTTCCTCGTTACTATCCTCATGCCTACAACATAGAGTGAATCGAAGTGGCCTTCGTATCTGAGACCTCTTGGGAGATTCGACGGACCAAACGGCTTATGCGACGAGGAAGGACTTGAGAAGGGCGTTCTGTGAAGTTCTGCCAACTGCTGTTCTTTGACCGCTCTGGGCAAGAGATATGTTCGACTTTCCTCAACAACGGGACGTGAATGCCGTCAACATAAGATGGATGACCGCTGCAGCCTTTCGGACAGTGATGTTCGACAACTAGCGTCGTTGAAGCTCGGCTCCTCGAGGATTTGGAAAATACAGCTCTCTGTCTTGTGTGCGGGGCCCAGATGTGGTGTTCAGGAAGGACTACGACGAGGGTATGATTTTCTGTTGGGAAGCCGGGATATGATTTCCTGGAAGGTGATTGCCCGTGGCTGCTGTTCTCGAAACTGGGCGCGATGTGAGAGTAGCGAAGAACTGCGCCAACAATAGTCATCTTGGTCTTTGGTGGTTGTCGTTGGTACACGATATGGGATCTCTATTCACCAAAATTCTGCCGCAGGGATTAGGGGGCAAACATTCCAAAGTGAAACAAACTGTTTCTATGTTACCTACGAGATTTGGCGGAAGTCATGGTGGTGATGTTCATTACTGGCAGCGCACTCGGGAGAATTCGGCAAGTTCGGCAGAGTTCGGCCAAGGTCGGAAAATACCTGGTACTCCTAGAGTGCCAGTACCTGGGGTGCATACTTAGGAAAAAATTAGCTCTTGGAATCCCTTCTTCTTTCCCGACAACATGCAACACGGCTGCGGTCAGATTTCTGCAGTCAGCATGCGGGAAATATGCTGACGGCCAGCGATCTTGCAGAAAATCCACGTGGCACAGATCGTCCTTTGCCTTATCGGATTTTACCTACATCGGGCCTTAGCCGAGGTCACCTGATCGAACTTAACTTTCAGACCCCAACGAGATAATTTTATCTTCTGCGCCTCGCTTCCATCAACTAACCAACGTAGGATTTTTCTGTCTGAGTGTGATTGACTCATGTCCGGCTATGGAGTGGCGATTGCTAACACTGTAATGCTCACCCCGTGCCTACTTTTGTCGTTACAGCGCGACACTTGCACGAATTGTCTTGGTGGATTACTTCAGGTTTTGAATGACTAGATCGAAGGCAAGAGACCATTACGTACTATCGACAGTGGTACACTGATCGCTTTCATAGACCAGCGTAATTGTCTCTCGAGCATTTGGGGTATTCCAAGGCTTCCTTCTTACAAAGGAGCCTGGAAGATACCCCACCAGCTGCCGGCGGACACCCCAAGGCTTGTGGTCCGATCTGCTGTCCTTGGTAGTGTCTCAATGGAATAAGCAGCAATTGCGCAACGTTGACAAACATTGAGATCTGTGCACGGCAAACATCAATCAGAAAGATCTATAATGGCGGTTCGGTGGCCATAAATTCCACAAAACACCACGAGAGTGGCTGTTGCAACCATTTCAACTAACCTGCGTTGTGTTTTGGGACTGGCATGGTGGCAAAGTGAACATTGCTCGTCTTTCCTCACTTTGCCCTCCTAGGCAGCGGCTCACGCCAGAAAGAAACGAAAGCTCGCGGGTGGTGGCATTGTTGTTCATCTTACGGTACGAGGATGAGCTCTTCTTGGCTATCTTCGCATTATGGATGAGCACCAACAGTGTCCGTATGAGAAGAACCCAATGTTCAATGAATTAGCAGTTGCGATGTCAATCTTGTCTACTTGGGATCATCGTTACTCATACTTTGCTTCTCGACTCTCAGGACCCTACCAATTCTTTGCTCTCAATCATGACATTCGATCTGAAAGAAGACAGAAGCCGCGCCGTTCACGAATACGTGAACTGTAATGATCCCATAAATGACGAAGTGATATTTTAGAGTGCTAAATGTCTTTCAGATATGGAATTCCAACCGCCACTCATTCAACACGTCTAGACCCATCTTGAAGGAAATCTAAAAGAGCACAAGGTCAGCACTAGGCCAGTCCCAGAGCGGCATAATTGCACGAATGCATCTCGTACCTGCAGTAGTAATACTGCAGGTAGGAATAGGGTAGCGGTACGGAAAGCCTTATGCACCGTCTAATTTCATGCGCCCCTCAAGTCGGTTTCTACCCGACTGGACAGGTGAAACACATTTTGCCTAATGCGAGCATTCGGACTTGCCTATTCAGGAAGTATGGCATACGATGTTTGATATTCGCCCAGACGTTGGCGTACATTGATCTACATGGACCGTGCACAGCAATGGCATTGCCAGATTAGCTTTTCGAAGGATCAATACGCCCTCAATCTTGGTGGAAACTTGGTACCGTCATGATGGGTAATATTGTTGACTTTTACTACGGCGATGGCGCTAAACCTACTAGAGAAAGCCTCGGCAAGGAACTCAAGCCACAGCATGTGGAGAGCAGCACTGAGGAATCCTGGTATCTGGGACATCTTAGATGCAGCTTCACTCTCCATACTGCCAAACCCTGAGAAGATCTATCCATACGAGTTGAGTATCCACGAGATCCTGCGCTCTTGTCCGCAGCTGCTTCCGACATTTCGAGAACCCAACACCGAGATCCCTGTCACACTACCGACTAGCATCCTCGCTACCACGATAGCGTGATCTACGTACGGATACCCTCTGCCCTCTATCCCCGCAAGTGTGGTAGTGACCCGTTGTAAACAATTTTGTAAAGGCTTGTAGACTGCTGTTTTGACACATGGCTGCGGCGCAGGCAACCATCGGCAACATCCCGAAGCGGCAGCACTAAACGAATATCATTCTTCAAAGATGTGAACCGCTAAAAGGATTAACATTATTGAATACCTTACGATCCAAGGCCCGCTAATGTTGACAAAGGTGAACGCTTTCGGCTTTACTCTACTATGTAACTTACGTTATGAGAATGTGCCAATAGAGGTCTTCTGACTCGTCGGCGCTATATCGTATTTCGTACCTAGTGTTGACTCCCAAAATTGGCTTTGATTTCACACGTTGAGAAGAGTAGACAATTAATCCAAAGTGACCAGCAAAGTCCCCTCGCATGTCCTACCAGATTCTGCAATACCATCACTTTCACACGATGATGCAGGAGAGACTCCTCACACAACATCTCACACCAAAAAATCTTCCGAAACATGAAACGCTCCTCTCACGATTCCTGCATGGACATGCATGGCGATCAAACATAAGATATTCATTAGAGGATAGCGAACCAAAGGAATGGTATCCAATGACTTTTCGGCAATGAGCTCTCAATCCAGGATATATCCGTAGGGGCAAGATCTGTGGCGAATATGCTTGCATGCCTCGTGGGTTGCAGGGATGGGGTTCTGCGAAGTGGGAGGACGGGTTTCGGTAAGCTGCATTTGCATAGAGTGGATAGGTACTAAAGGCGGCCGAATAAGGGGCTTGCGTTGGTGCTACTTTATGTAACATGAGGTACCTTGAGCTGAGACGCTAATAAAAAAACGCTTCGTATGAAATAAAAATATTACGAGGTTGTAGCCTCCAAGATCACCTCTCCGCCCTACCCGAGATATCCCAGTCTAGCGCTCACCTAAGGGCCCCTTATTCCATCTCGATCCAGTCATCCTCACCTCACCAACAACAATTTCGATCATCTTAAAAGTCCCATTCGCTCTTATTCATCCAAGGACTGATGCCTGGGCTGATCTCACATAACGAGACGGACTCCTCGCCTCTATGAAGTTGACGATGGGGTTCGTAGTCCACACGATGCTTCCAGGGAGAAAATAAAACCTGAATAGAGGCGAATCTGACTCAGCCCATGGTACCTTTAACACTATATTTAACGTCATCTTGAAGCCATGCTTGCGTTCAGATGGCTACGCAGGTCCCCGCACAACAGCTGGACCAGATCGGGTGAGCGTTGAATCTACGATGCTAATTGTCATGAGGCTGTAGTCTGAGAATCCGTATTATTAGCAACAACATCAAAGGTGTTGTCCGAGTGGTCCATTATTATTCAAGATCTCGTTCCGTCTTTCCGCTATTGTTACAATACGCCTAGACTCCCAGACCTTTGGCATTGTCACATGGAAATGTACTGCTGTGGCACCGTTTGTTGGCGCTAGCCGTTCTTGGTAATTCGGTATGAAGAGGCTCCCGAACGAGTCAAAGTCCGTTCTTATTGTTCCGCAGCACCTACTGAAACCAACTTCTTCCTATACGCGCGGCAATTGCCTAAAATGCATTCTCCTCTCTTCAAAGACTTTGTCCAAGCCAGATTCCCATTGACCTCATCTCTATACTGTTGTCAGTCCGGTAGAAGAATAGGTAATAGACAGTAGGTCCGACTGACTCTCCGCTATGCAGTCAGCACGGGTAGGGTTTTACTGTATATCATACGGATCCTTGAAAAGAGGCTAACACTGCAGGAACCAAATCCTGCCGGGAAGCACGAGGCGTGGCTGAACCGCAGAGAGCATGTAAGATCCGAATACAAGTCTGCATTAGTTCAGCTGCATTATCCCTGCCTTATGGGGTGCACCTAGACTACTACGCCCGAGCTCAGTCATCGCCCAACTACTAGCCCTGTTGGGCACGTGTAGCCTTCTTGTCCTTCAAAGGGGTTGCACATGAGACAAGCGGCTGCGCGGCTTCAAGCATCGAGCCCTCCTAGACCCATGTCAGCGTATTCTCCGACTTGACAACAGCTTCTTCCTAATGTCCATAGGCTAAAAAAAATAAACTTATTTTGTTTGCCACGAGGTCAGGTTAGTAGCATTCGGGTTCGAAGGTCTCCGAGTCGAAGCCGAGCTGTGCCATTCTCTGCGACAAGTTTGTCCTGACCGAACTCGGAGACTAGAATTGCTGATGAGAAGAATGAGTTCTTTGCATATATATAGCCTCCCTCGCTCCTTTGAAGATGTTCCTTTGTATTCCAGTATCATTCCTTCTGCCTCCCTTCTACGTTCTTTCTTGGGGTAGACGGTGAGCACGAACAACGTCAACCATCTATATTTTCAAATTCAACAGCTTCCAAAACATACGTTCATTTATTCACGGCTCTCACGTCGATATAGAAATAACCCCAACGGCCCTGGTCACCTCTTTAGCTTCCTAGGGACTCTTAACCTCAAGTCGACTGAAATCTACATTCAGAGATGACTGCGTCAGCTTCGGCCGCCGTAGCCAGCATTGTTGCCCTCAGCTCTCTGGTACCATCGCTACCACAAGCTGTCACCAACGGTGCTTCGCTATTAGGGACGCTCCAAGCCCCAAATCTGTCAACCACTGGACTCGGCGGGATCATCTCTTGGGTAGGAAAGACTGTTGACAACTTCGATCCCTACAGCACAGATTTCAGCACTGGTAAGTGACATTACTATTTCACTTCAGAGTTTCCTGGGCTGACAGCTTTCACAGGACGCCAAGGTCCCACGTACAACTTCAATGTCGCTCGTGGCTATATCTCTCCTGATGGAGTGAACCGAAGCGTTATCCTCGTCAACGGTGCATTCCCAGCTCCAACCATTGAAGCTAATTGGGGTGATACTATCACTGTCAATGTATGCAACCAAATTACGGGTCCGGAAGAAGGCACATCCTTCCATTGGCATGGACTTCTACAAAAAACGACCCCTTGGTACGACGGTGTTCCTGCTGTAGATCAATGCCCTATTGCTCCCGGAACGTGTATGACCTATTCCTTCATTGCGGATCTTTATGGCACTTCTTGGTATCACTCTCACTATAGCGCCCAGTACTCTGCCGGTCTTGCGGGCGCCATGGTCATCCACGGCCCATCCCAGGTAGCTTACGATATCGACGTTGGACCAGTCATCCTCAGCGACTGGTTTCACCCGACCTACGAACAGGTTGTCGAGGAAGTGATGGCCTCTCCTGCCAATCCACTTCCCCCCTTTTCTGACAGCAACTTGATCAACGGCAAGATGAGCTTCAACTGCGCGCAACTCACCAATAAAAGTCAACAATGCACGTCGAATGCCGGCCTTTCCAAGTTCAAGTTCACTTCCGGAAAGAAGCATAGACTTAGGCTCGTTAACACCGGCGCTGAGGGTATCCAGCGTTTCACTATTGACGGCCTTAATATGACGGTCATTGCTAACGACTTTGTGCCTGTCAAGCCATACGTCACTAATATGGTTACTCTCGGGGTTGGTCAACGTACCGATGTTATTGTGACGGCTACCGGCCCATCGAATTCTGCTATTTGGATGCGTTCTGATCTCAGTCCTACCTGTGATGCTGCCAGTCATCCTTATGCACTGGCTGCGATCTACTATGAAAAGGCCGATACAACTGCCGTACCTAAAACAAAGGCTACCCCCTACGATGACAGCAAATGTGGCAATGTATGATGTCTTCCTCCCCTCATGAATTACAAGAGCACTGACATTTGAAAGGACAACCTCGCCTTGACCACTCCTTATTTTCCATTCCCAGCGACTAGCAACCCTGCGGTGACACAAGATCTCACCATCACTGGCGCTCTTAACGGAAGCGGTGTCTTCCTCTTTTACGTGAACAACCAGACCTTCCGGGCCAACTACAAGTAAGTTTGCGCCGCTATTTATACCGACCATCATAGATTCTGACCGCTGTCTCCAGCCACCCTATCCTCCCTCTCGCCAATGCAGGCAATTTCTCCTACCCTGACCCAGAATGGTCCGTCTACAACTTCAACTCCAACTCCTCCGTACGACTCGTAGTCTACAACACATTCCTAGCCTCCCACCCGATGCACCTCCACGGCCATAATTTCAATGTGCTCGCCGAGGGTTTCGGGAAATGGAACGGCGTCATCACGAACCAGGGAAACACGCAACGCCGTGACACCCAACTCGTCCAAGGCGGCACTCCAGCCAACCCTGCGTACATCGTTCTGCAATACAACACCGACAATCCTGGCACGTGGCCCTTCCATTGCCACATCGCGTGGCACGTCAGCGGTGGACTGTACATCAACACGATTGAGCAGGACGCTCTGATACAGAAGAGAGTGTTGCCGCCCGTGGTGCAGAACACGTGTAATGCGTGGAACACGTACACGTCGAAGACTATTGTGGATGAGATCGATTCGGGAGAGAAGAGAATGTTTGCGCGGGACTTTTCCATGCCGTAAAGGAAACGGAAAAGGAACGAGAAACATTTCTGTAAAGATCCAGGGATATAGGCGCATGCGATGGGGACACCGTCTGCTATTCTATCTCTACGCAGCCAAATTGTACGGACTTGGTCGTTCAGGGCGTTTTTCGAGTCATTCTTTACCCCCCCCCCTCTTTTTCTGCGTCGCTCCTTCAATTGATTTTTCACTCCCTGTCTCGGAAATACTCTCTCTCTCGGAAATACTTAGTCGAGAGAGAGAGAGAGAGAGAGAGAGAGAGCATATCGCGCCTGATGTACCCGTACTACTAGCACCTCTTCACTAAAATCAATTTCATCGTTCACATCAACTATCCCTCAAAACGCGTGCTGAGCCTCGCGAGATCCACACCAAAAGACGTAACCACCATTTATCGCCCAGATCGGCTTTAATTCACTTCATTCTGACACTCAAATCAAACGAAAGACACCACAGCCATCGCTAAGACTTTCCATCACTGCCATGAATTTGCAACTCTGAACAGGACACTCGTCTCAGTAACATTCATTGCCTGGCCATCACCTAAGGTAATCAGTCATCTTCAGCTTCGGCACACAGATGGACCTCGTCTCGGTAAGTCCTCGAAAGCGAGGGAAAGCTTTTGATGGGAAGGCATGAATTGTGTTGGATATTAGTTGAAGTAATCGTTTGACTGGCTGAAATGTGACACTAACCTCCTTTCAGTTACGTACTAGCTATATTCATAATATGTACTGGGGCGTGGGACTTCCCAGGAGTGAAAAGCTTGTAAATCCCTAGGGGCGAATTTGACCTTCTAAATCCACTGCTAAATCTACTCCCTAATCTACTCCCAATCCACTAATTTTTCTTTTTCTCAGGGGGAGACCCCCTGAAACCCCCCTCTTCTCTCCCAAATCTACTCCCAAATCCACTGATTTCTTCTTTTTCTTTTTCTCAGGGGGAGACCCCCTGAAACCCCCCTTCCAAATCTACTTCTAAATCTACTCCCAAATCCACTTTCCGGGGGCCCTTCCGGGGGGCTCTAATCGGAGAGACCTTCTTTTTTCTTCTTTTTAATATAGAACCTATAATAGGCGGTTGAAATTCTTACATGAGGCATAGTTTAAAAGCGTATTATTTACTCTATAATTCTACCTCTTTATATTGTTATCATATTGTATGTAGAAGAATAGGAATCAAAGTAAAAAGGATTTAGAGAAGAAAAGTTCTTGAGACTTTCCTATTCGGGTATAAAGCGAATTTAGAGTATGTTTTAGCTCCGGATAAGTCAAATTTGATTATATGATTGGCTGGGGCTTAGCTCCCTGCACTCTTTTCTCAAATAAACTGAGTAAAAGAGAAAGCAAGCTTTCCAACTAGCGTAAATATTCTCTGAGGTAGAGGTAATAATTCAACTGTCTCACAGGCTGTTCAACCAAGTACAACATACGAACCGTGTGGATAGCCTCATCGTGAACTATTCCGGAC
Source organism: Usnea hakonensis (assembly GCA_013423325.1). Lineage (NCBI taxonomy): Eukaryota > Fungi > Ascomycota > Lecanoromycetes > Lecanorales > Parmeliaceae > Usnea > Usnea hakonensis. The sequence goes on along the minus strand of BLJB01000151.1, from coordinate 73,071 downwards.
TCTGCAACCAAACGTTTGGACCATCGGAAGCCTTGTCGAAAGCTGCGCGAAAGGACTTTATTGCCGGCTGTCGTCACCATCTTGGGCACCCCCCATTACACTTTCACGGATCTATATTCCTATCACATTAGTGAGAGCTGAATAGCCATCAAGACCTCATCTCAAACCACGCTCACACCTTCACCGACTCCAACAGTCCACACTCGCCCTTACCATGGCCCGTCGCAAGTCAGCACAGAACACCCCCAAAAAGCGGCCCAACCGCAAGTCCATCATCCGGGCCTCGAAATTTCCGGCTGAGCGTCTCCCATCTGAACTCATTCACATGATCTTCACATATCTGGATCCTAAGGAAGCCGCTGCTTTTCGCTTTGTGGGCAAGGCTGCCGCTGAGATTGGCCTACAGTATCTGGTTCCCACTGTCTATCTTGCGCTTAACGAGGAGAGCTATGACCGACTTCTGGCGATCGCTAAGCATCCGATCTTTAGCAAGTATGTTGTGATGCTTGAGTACGAAACCGAAGGGTTGAGGTTCATGGATCGTAATCAGTGGGACTCTGTGATGATAAGCACCACTACAGAAGCCCGCCCTGTTGAAAAACCTGATATCTATGCGAGCGCGCGTGCTTGGCGGGCTTATGATCGAGGCAGAGAGACTACAAAGGCACTGAATCGAGCATGGCAGATGTATGAGGCGTATCATGCGAGCCAAAAGAAGGTACAACAGGCGCTGTTTTTTCCCGAAAAGACCGCGGAAGCAATGAAGCACTTACCAAATCTTACAACGATTTCCGCATCTGGAGATGGTGCCTATAGGCGCTATGTCGCCGAAATGAAAGATCTTCTGCCAAAATATCATGTTAGATCTTCTTACGCATGCGAACGACAATCGATTGTTGACACCACGAGCTCCATTTTGTCAGCCGCGGAATCTGCTGGTCTACGTTGCCATCATTTCCTCTCCCAGCCTATCAGCTTGCGGATTTTTAGGCCGATCAGCGACAATACCGCGTCTTTGAAGAAAAGCATGCTTCATCTCAAGACCATGAAACTAGATCTCACTGTAACGCAAAGAGGCCGTGAGATCGATTCCATCGAGATAGGCATTCTCCGAAAAGATTCTATACTGGATTTTGTCACGTCCGCGCCGAATCTGCAGCATCTTAGCCTGGCCTTCAACATGGAAAAGCACAACTACGCGGAGATACCGTTTAACAAAACCATTGGTGGCTTTTATTGGCCTTCCTTGAAGGCTCTCAGTCTCGTCAGCCTCTGCTCCTACGAATACGAATTATGGAATTTCTTTGAGAGACACGCGCGCACTCTCAAACATGTATCCCTCAAAGACATGCGTCTTTATGAAGGGTTATGGCCGAGGACCTTCGAAGAAATGCGTCGGATTTTTGCGTTCGGGCAGCAGCTCAATACGTGCAGGTTGAGTGGATATTTCTCGAGCCCTGCAGTTCGTACAATCCACATCGTCGGCACGGTGACCTCGGACTATGTCCAAGCAACAGACTTTGAGGACATCTCCCTCGAGGAATACTGTCAAGCTATAGGGGTTCCACCTCTTGAGCTCAGCAAGCAAAATTCTGGTACATTCTATTATTGGCTACATGATGTTGCGCTCTTATAATGGATCGATATTCTCCAACGATACTTTTGATCCAATTACTTCCCTGATCTGGTCCCACAACAGGATTCAAGCCTAGAACTACAAAGAGACACCGGCTAGCGGATCGATGGTAGCATTTTCTTCACACAAACTCCTCTCGTCACCTGACCTTGGACAAAAAGGCGCTCTAGCTGGAGACTGATCTCCCCATTACGCGCTATGGCTGACCACCAGGGAGCTCAATGTATGCGGCGTTCTCTAGAATTTAGCACCATTGAATACAACACATCATCTCCTAAAGCGATTCTCAAGTCGCAATTGTGCTTAGACACCATCAGTATACTAATCGTCAGATACTGCTATATCTCTTCCAAATTGCGACATGGCAGAATACGAGAACAGCAAGACCCTACACGCCAAAGCCCGCAACCCCGACCATCGATAAAGCTCTATCCGTATCGTGACATAGTTTCTAAATTAGTACATTAGAAGGGAGGACATCTAGTAGCGAAATGACTATTGTAAGAAAATAATGCAGGATTTTCGCTTGTATGTGTTGTATCCAAGGTCACGTGCTCCTCGTACTTGCGGGAAATCCATGTTGTAAACAGAACAAACCCAGTAAATCAACCACACCCACAGCCAGAGACTTCTCATTTCCAACATCTTTCACAACTCGACATCGCCTCCAACAACCCACCAACCCAACGCTCCAAGCCATAACCCACCTTATCACCTCCCCACCAACAACAAACCCAACAATGCTCTCCTCACTCCCCATGCTCCACCCCCCCCCAGTACGTCCCCCCCCCCACCCCCAACAAACCCCTTCCCTTCCCTTCAAAAAAAACCCCAACTAACACCTCACCCCCCCCCAGCCCCACAACCTCTGGTACCCAACCCTCACCACCACCCCTTCTCGCCCCACCCCCCCCTCCACCACCACCCACCCCCCAACCCCCCTCTCCACCCTCCACGCCGACGAAACCACCATCCTCGCCCGCAAAGCCTACATCCGCCGCTTCGGCGCCTCCTGGCTGCGCCCCCCCGGCGTGCCCAAAACACTCCAAGGAATGGCCGACGAGATGGCCGAGCGGGAAGAAAGCGAGGCGGCTCGAGCGCGGGAGATGGGGCAGATTGGGGTTGGGGAGGAGGTGGGGATGGTGGAGGTGGTGGGAGGGGTGGAGGGGGAGATGGTGGATTTGGATGCTGAGGTGCAGGATGCGGAGGGGGAGTGGAGTGATGGGGAGGGGGATGAGATGGAGGAGGGGGATGAGGGACCCCTGGCGGGGGAGGAGTTGGAGATGGAGGGGGTGGGGGAGGAGGATGGGGTGGATTTGGAGGCGGATGCGGATTTGGATGCGGAGGTGCCGGAGGGGGGGGAGGGGAGTTATGAGCATACGGATACGGAGGTTGAGGATGAGAGTAGTGGGAATGAGGAGGAGGGGGGAGGGGTGTTTGGGGAGGGGAGGGGGAATGGGAGGGGCGTGTTGGGGAGTAGTAGTGTTTTTGGGAGGGGGGGCGGTGGGGTTGGGGGCAGGGGGAGGGGCAGGGGGAGGGAGAATTGAGAGGGAGAAGGTGCAGAGATATGCTGGGACAGTTGCGGGAATAGCGTGGCGTTGATGATTCTGCTGTTCGAAGACGTAGGACCAGCTACATAGCAGTCTCTTTCGAGCCCATGTGCACCCATCGACACTGCCTCTCTGCTACACTCACACATTCCCCCTCACCCCTCCTCCTCCTCCTCCTCCTCCTCCTCCTTCGCCGCCACCCCTTTACCCCCTCCTTCCCCTTCTCCTCTCTCCATCCCCCCACCCCTTTCCCATCAAAACAGCCAAACCCACGCAAAAACCACCCACACCGCCACCAAAAACCCCACCCACACCTTCCACCCCACCCCCGTCCTCTCCGCCATCCTCAACATGCGCCTCATCGTGCCCCTCAGCCGCACGCGCGTACTATCAAACGACTCGTTCATGGAGTCGGCCAGGGAGGAGGAGGCGCGGATCTCATCGCCGATGGAGAGGGTTATCTGTTTGTTGTTTGTTAGTGGTAGGGGAGGGGGAAAAAAAAGGGGGTGGGGATTTAAGAGGGAGGGGGGACGAACATCCTTGAGCATCTTGACCTTGGCGCTTATGCCCTCGAGATGCTGATCGTTTTGGTTCTCGAGCTCCGAGAGGACGGCGTCGCTGTATTGGCCTCTGTATTCTCAGACCACCCAGATTTCAAATCAGCTTCTTCTCTTCTGCCAGCCCATCGACACTCCCTCCTCAATTTATCCTCCCACAACCCTGCCCTCCCCCTTCTTCCTCCCACAAACCACCTCCCCTCACCCCACCAAAAGAGAAAACAAAAACCCCACATACCTCTCATTCGGCGTCGCGCTCCTAAACCCCCCATTCCCCGGCGTCCCCATCCCCGCAGCCCCACTACCACTACCACTCGAGCTGCCGTAGCCGGGATACGGAGCCGGCGAATTACTGGCCGGGCGGCTGCGGTCGCCGGTGTAGGCGTCGAAGAGGGTGGAGCGGGGGTCGCGTTGGTGGAGGGTGGAGGAGGAGAAGCGGCTGGTGGGGGTCAGTGGTTGGGTTGGTGAGTTGGTTGGTTGGTTGAGAGGGTAGGGGGTGGTGGGGGGGATGAGAAGTAGGGGAGGGGGAAGGAGTGGGGGTGGTGCGTACCTTGAGGCCATGGTTTGGGAGAGGGGGGAGAGTGCTGGGTGTGGGTGTGGGTGCGGAGAGGTGGCCTTTGCGGGATGGAGGGGAAAGGAGGGAGAAGGCAGCGGGTGTGGGGAGGGTGGTTAGTTAGTAAGTCATGAGGTTCTTGGATTTGTGTGGTAATATATGGAGCGCGATGGAGGAATAGGAGCCGGCCATTGTGATTGGGCAGTGGTTGTTCTTTTGTTTTTTTTGGGGGGGTTTTTTTTTCGGGCAGAGCTGCGGGCAATGTTTTAGAGAGCGCAGCTCAATAAGGCTTGGCGTTTTATTACCGTCCGATTTTAATGCTAAGTTCTGACTATGTTGGATCATTTGAAGTCTTGTCTAGCTACTGGCTGATTTTACATGAAGGCAGCGAGGATACAAGTGTGCCTGACGCATAGCAGCATCCGCAGCAGAAATGACAGGAAGAAACTCCAGGTCACTTTTCCTCATGATACTTTTTGCAGCCCTGCTTTTGAGTACCGCTGTCAAAAATCTATGCAAGAGAGTAGATTCACAGATCCCGCGGCAGCTTCCACAACCGCGCATGCCGTGCCATACTAGTCCTTCATTTCGTGATCATCCTCATCCTTCTCCTCGAAATCATCATCCTCGTCGTCATCATCATCGTCCAGCTCATCGCCCGCGTTCTCGGCCGCCTTGGCAAAGTCGATGGATTTCCCGCGCGTGCGCCGGCCGTCGGTGATGATGTTGTCAGTGTCGATTTCCTCCATGTTATCTTCGTCTTCTTCTTCGGCTGTATTCAGTCGTCCAAATATCAGCCGTACGCTCGATGTGTGTTAGGGATCTTGGTATGGTCAGACTCACGCTCTTCCTTTGTCTGTGAGAGTGAGATGTGTTAGCGATGTCTCAAAGCAGGTGGTGCATTGGAGGTAGCCATGATTGCCCAACAGACCTCATCCTCAGCTCCAGTCTCCTCATCCGAACTGCTATCCTCCTCGCCCATGCTCACGTCATGAGGTGGATCGTTTGCCTTGCCTTTGCCCTTTCCTTGAGCGGAATCGATGACACTCTGCGTAGGGTTGGTGCTGCTCATGATGACGATGATTAGGGTTTATGATAAAGGATCTGTGGTAGCAATGGCTAGATCCCAGGACTAGGGCCTGTATTGATTTATGAGGTGATGTTGGGTGAGGAGGGGCAAGGAGTGAAGAGGATAAAGTTGGAAGTGGATCATTTTCGCGTAGAAAGCGCGACGGGAAGGACGTGTGAAGCTAGGTATCTTTAGCAGATTTGGCCGTAGGGCTGATGCCAAGATCAAGGCTTTTACAACATCAGGTAGATTCCATCTCAACACATTCTATCAAATGTATACAGATCTTTGTTTCCATCTCTTTAGCAAGATACTCGTCGCCACCGCATAGAAGGATCATCAATATCGGACTGTAGGTGTGCATTGTGAACACGTGGCTATGTTGTATTAGGCGAAGCGTTTTGAGTGGTCAACTTGATCCTTTCCCCTGCATACGATCTCCGAGCAAAACGGATCACATGAAGAACTTATCCTCAGCTACCCTTTACAGTGATGGTCCCTCATCTCGTGGCTCCTATATGCTCACCCCATCCTCAACTATGACGTCGAGTATCGCGAGGTCGAGGAAGACAAGACTTTGGAACCTCTTCCTATTAACAGTGCTAGATCAGCAAATCAGGTGACAGAACCTTGATTTACAATAGCGCGATCGAGACTAGGTATTTGTACTGGTTATCAAAACACATCAAGCGCGCGCTCACATGGCTGACTTTTATTTGATTTGTTTGAGTACAATTTTACTGATGTGACTGTTGCTCTTGTGGAAGATACATTGCCACAAGTAAATTGTCCACGGCCCTGACCAATACTATACTTTCATATGCTACACAATCTCACCTTTCTCTCGAGTAAAAGCATGCGTCATTGTTCATATCAACCATGCGAAAATCGGAGCAACGCTGTGCCTTCCTGTGGATTGTGTTGGATAGACACAAAATCCTGTAAGGAACTAGTTACCTGTCATTGCTGGCCTCAAGGCCATTTGCTCAGACCGTGGCCACATTTGTTGAAGCCGGTTGCCTGGAAAGTCTTGACGAGTGCAGGAAAGATAGGGGTCGCTGTAAAGAGAAACATGGACTCTGCCTTCATGCTTAGTGGTACACTGTCGTGGATTACTGACGCTAATATTCTCTTTTTGGGGACAAGGCATCGCCTGGCATTTTTGGTCTGAGAAAAACCCCCATCCTCAGCTATGCGCACGAGAAGAGCTATCATGCGTGTCTTTGTCGTGCTCAGTAGCGCTACTCCTCATTTCTTTTTCCAATTTTTGTCTGTGGCCCCACACTCGCGTCGTTTCAATACAAGTGAACGCTTAGCATGTATAGCCCAGAGCTAAATCCAAGATACTAGCTGGGGCTCGGTTTCCATCACGAATAATGCCTTTTCACATTATGAACCATGCTACATATGTCAAATGCATTAGCTTTGAACGCAACGAGTCAAGCACAAAGACCATCAAACTCTCCTGAATGGGTAAGAGGACATCTCCACACCATTACCAACATTACTTTTGTATATTCACAATTAAGTAGATAGATAGGATGAGGTGTTGTTGAAAAAAAGGACTAATGGCGCATAGTTCTGACATGTCGCCCCACTACCTAGCTGACTAATAGTGCTTGGCAAGTGCCACCAGCTGATATTCAACTTCATCTTGCGCCTTTCAAGCCATCACAACAATTGTTTACGGGAACTAGTGCAACGATTGCTCCATCAGCAGCCATGAGCTCCATCTCAGTATACGGTTATGCGACCGATATGCTAGCTGCTTCAGATCCTCTGTTTTTAGAACAATCTGAGGAAGCAAACAAGGTTGAGCAGCCTCAGATCTTGAGGCGGAGGGGCTGTCCATTTCTGGAGCTGCCGTTCGAGTTGCGGACACATATCTACAGATATACACTACCAAGCACAACCAACACCCCGGACCGAGGTATCGTTTGGGTCAAGGCCACCGCAGCCATCTGGGCAACAAATCGGCAGATCTACAATGAATGCATCAGCTTGCTATACGGCAAACCCACCTTCCTCATTGACGTTAGGTTTGACAAGATCGAGTTTTTGTATCAGTGGGTTCTGCTTCAAAGGTCACTAGTACCCAAACGAATTTTCAATTTTCCGGATCCCTTTGCCACGCGAAATAGGCCTTTGATGCGCAAATTCCACGTTAGAGTTCATCAAGTTGACAGTTACACCGGCATGATCAAGCACAATTACAGCAGTCCTGAGATTCTAGCGAGTGGACTTAGGTGTCAGGTCAAAATTCTATGTGCTTTCTTAAATGATATGCAAGAGATCCGCGAACTCGTCATCAGCTATCACGGAGGCGATGAAAAAAGTCAAGAATTCCTCCCGCTAGTCATGGACCCGTTCCGGCAATTAAAGAAAACAAGGGTTGTCACAGTGGAAGGTCTTGGTCCGGACAATGAAGCATTGAGAATCTCTCTGTGGAATCATCTGACAGATGCTTACACAAAGAACTCACTTATGCGCCTCCCATTGGAGCTGAGAGAGCATGTTTACCGTCGCGCGCTACCGCATACCTTGAGTACTGGCATCGGTGACAAAAAGGTCATCAAGTGGATTCCAGGGGATACCAGGATTCTGGGTACCTGTAGACAGGTCAACGTTGAAGCAACGCGCGTGCTTTACGCTACTAATGAGTTCGAGTTCAGCTGGATGCTCAAGTACCCATCAAACCACGATTGGCAAGAGGAGGTCTCGAATTCCTCTGATTACCTAGAGAGATCGAAATCGTGACGAACGTCTACACGAAGGGCAAGTGATTGGCCTTTGAGAGAGAGAACTTGGGACATATTCTCTTAGAGCTTCAAAAAAGCTCGAGGCTAGAGACGTTTGGTACTATACCTTGCGAAGTCTCATTCTATGACAGACTTTTGTTCGTTTTCATAATCACCGTCCCTTTTCTGCACCCCATCTGAAATCTGCGCTCAGAATTCGGCTTAGCCATTTGGTCGGGCGTATTCGCATCTGTATCAGTTTGCTTTTCGCCCAGAATAGTGGCGAAGCAAATGGCTTTGAAGCACCCTTTTATCACTGCGAGGCTCTTTGAACAGCGATTTTTAAACAGCGATTTTGAAACAGTAGCAAAAGTCAAACACAGAAAATCCTCAAGACTGGGTATTCGCACGTTCAATTTTGGGACAATTTGGTGAGCCTCAAATCACTACTCTTTTCTTTTATATATTCTTATTTTTGCCCAGTAGACACAAGTCGTGTTCATGTCAACTCAAAGGACTTCAAGATGTTCACATGCAGAAGACTTCTATTCGAGAATCCCCCTCGGATCATCCCATCAACCTTGCCAAGCATGAAGCAATGCGAAACCCTCGTGCGGGATAGGTGCCAGAAGATTCAGGACTATCGGCGCTTTTCCAGCGCATCAGATCCGCGATTATCATGGTGTCTGCGTCTTAGGATCCAGAAGTCTGAGTTCCATCAAGTGCAACCGCCTTCGATTCCAACGGTCTCATCCTTCCAAGGATTCTACGCAAAGATTAGCGCCAATCTCTTGATCAAAAAGAGAAAATCGTACTATGTTATATACAAAAGTCAATACGGGCGCCGCATATACTCCTCATCCGTGTCATCCTCAAATTCCAAACCCCCACGCGCTTCGCCCGATTCTTCGTCCTTATATCGTATCTCATCTGAAGTGGTGCGCGTTTCGAGAAAGGAGGTAGATATTGGACATCCGATGTCAAGATAATGCCAAAGTAAGCAGCCGGCAGTGGATAAAGAGGCTAGAATGCTCAAGCCCAAGAGGATGACATAGGCGGATTCAAGAAGGATAGCGATGGGGCGAGGCACGTCGACAAAGACGCCGGTTGTTTCGTTCGACATAATTAAAGACGTAGTTTGTAGTGAGTGGGTAAGTGCAAAGAAGACAATGCTGTTGTCTTTGTTGAAGGAGTTCAAAAGGTTCCAGAACGCTTGGAAAAGCCGGAAAAAATTGCATATTCGAATCAATCGCTAACTTGCGCCGTGGATTAGAAAGTCCGAATCGGTGAGCAAAATTGAGCGAAGACTGCTCTGGAGTGGGTCTTCAACGATTCACCGCGTGGCATGGCGCCAAAGCTCTTTGAGGCTCGGTCGACTAGCAGAGATGCTGTACAAGGGTCTTCATCTATTTCAAGAGAACCCTTCAACAAATACAGAAAGCCACCGTGGCAATGGCCCTGTCTTTTCCTACCACTCGACGCCTCTCGAATACCCACAATCAAAATGATATTCTCGATCAGTCAGCCGATCCAGACGAATCCCTGAAGAGATGAGCACAATCAAGGCTTCGCAGTGTCCAAAACCGTACACCTAATCCCAACCTACAGCGTTCCCTACACGAATGCCATTTGAAGAGAAGAAACAGAGCGTACAAGCAACTCCTTCAAAAATCCCTGCAATAAATGTAATCAATCAAGCTCTCGCCTCATCCCCCCAACACCTTCCCCCCGCTCCCCCAAAACCCCACAGATCCCAACCAACCCCACCCCTCACCCATCTCTCCTCCACTGTCCCCCCCACAAAAGTCCGTCCCACCCCTCTCTCATCTTTCACACTAACGCAATACAACAAAACCCCGCTGAACAACACTGGGCAGCGAGGATGACTCACTAAATACATACTTTACTCGCCATCGTTGCGATGACTAGGTTGGCTCAAGAGTTCTAGATAAGAGGGGTGCGGTGGTGATGGAGGAGGAGGTGGGGATGGGTGAGGAAAGGGGTTGGAGTGGAGACGGGTGAGATGAGTGGGCCGTGATAGTAAAGAGAATAGAAAAATCCCTTGAAGAGTTGGGGGGCCGGGGGGGGGAGGGTGGTTGTCACAGCGCTTCTTTACATATCCACTCCCTAATCTCGCTCTTTAAGTATGTGGATATCGGAACCGAAAGGCCCCACTCATTCACTTGCCCCTTTCCTCCCCCCCCACACTCACCTTCAATCTAGGTACTTCCCGAAAAGAACCATAAAACTGACCAGACTATTCTTCTCGGATAAAATAAGCTATATTCTAGGGTTTTTGGAGAACGGTGGTATTGCACGCTTTCATAAGGTAAAGTAGCCCGTACATTCCGCAAGACGGGAGGGGAGGGGAGCTGGTTGGGGGGAGGGATGAGGGTTCTTGGGTAGATTCCAGAGGTGCAGTAGATTTGGATGATAGATTCCCGAAAAATGAACCATACAGCGACGTTCGTTTCGCGAGTACCTTATGTATGTGGTTCGCTGATGGAGAAGGGATACGTAAGGTAGGTTCGGGTATGATATCTCTAGATGGAATAATTATTCGAGATGATTGTAAAATAATCAAGGGTTAGGGATGGCTGTGAAGAGTTGTATGTATATAGCTTCTATTATGGCAGCTTTTCCCTACTCCATATATAGCCCCACCAGAAATTCTTCCACCCGCTCCTACACCCCCTCACAATCTAGACCCCCCCCCCCACTCCAAACTGTCCACTAACCCACCTCACCCCACCCTCCCCTCCGGATCCCCCGTAGAATTCGCCAAAAGCAGCGCGTCCATCCCCAACATCTCAGGCTCATCCCTCTCGCATTCTTCCACACGCAGTTCCACGCCCAACAAAATAATCTCTCCTTCTTGTAATGGCGTTTGGCGAAGGGATTTATCATCTTGAACCTTGGTTTTTGAATTAGAGTTGGAGTTGAGGGTAGAGTAGGGTGTGATGATGAAGCAGGGGTGTGTTGGGGATTGATATGGCGTTGGGGGTGGGGATCGGGGGTGGTGGAGCTCTGCGTAGTGGTGCGGGGTCGTGTCGAGCGCTGGGTTTGGGGGATTCGTGTTTCGATCCAGGCATTGATTGTGGGGTTGTACCGGATGAGAGTTTCGGGAGGCAGCTTGGTCGTCGTGGATGCGCCCACCTTGGCTACCTTCAACTCGCAAATGCCCCTCAGCCGATTCCATACAAACCATCGCTCGCTCTCGGCGCACTCCTGCAAAAGTTTGCTTCACGGTTGCCTCAAATAGCTCGATATTGGCGGGCGAATAGCTTCGAATGAGCTTTTGGTTTTCTGCAAACAGTTCTGTAATTCGGTCGGGCTTGGCGATGTGGACTGGGGTGTGCAACGGCGATGGTGGTTCGATGAGCTGGTTCTCGATGTTGGACTCGGATTCGGGTTCGGATGCTGATGTTGAGGTAGAGGGACGTGGTCCGCAAAGTTGGCCGAAGAAATTGACGTTGTGGGAGGGTATGCAGCCGGACGTACCGGCCATTGTGGAGGTTGTGTGGTGGGAGCGACAAAGGATGGTGACGGTTTTGCTCGAGGTCTTGACTATTTTATTGAAGCTGAATCGTTGGAGAGTAGTATCGAGGCCGAGATTGATGGAGTGAGTAGAAGGCGTAGAAATAGGGGAAGTAGTCGTCAAGGAGTTGAGGCAAGTAGAATGGTTGAAATTGTTTTGTTCGGCACAAAGGCAGGGACAATGGCTTTGTACTGAAGGTAAAAGGATTGTTCAAAGTAGCATGTAAGATGGGGTCTCAGGCGCAATGCAGTCGTTTGGACAGTCATCTGTGGCCGTGCTTATGCTTGAATTGTGATATTCAGAGACGTGCCCTGGTGATCGTGCAATTGCAAAAATTGAAAATTGAATGGTTGAGGGCACCTTGTGGATTCTGGAAAAGTGCCAATTTTCTATACCTGAATAACATTAGCGCATCCTATCTAGTGCCAAATCTCTCAAAAGCGCTCAGCTAAGCCTTCTTCTCCGATCACTCAATCAGTCTTACCGAGATATATCGCAGAGCCCGTCCTTCTCCCATTACGATCAGCAACCTCCAATCTGATGCTGAACCTTCCAGCGGATGCGAATGGCTGGCAGTAACTCAGCCCACTTGCCCACCTTGTCACTCAATGATTCAGAGAGTATTCTCGTAACGTGTTTAGCACCAATAGCAGGCTATTCACAGCGATGTTCAAGTCGTCGAATTTTCTGGAATTAAGTGTTACTATTTGGTCAGGGGCTAGGCAATGGAGACGTGGAGCTTACTTGATTTGTGCTTCCATCTCACTTCGCTCCTCTCTGATCGCCTCTTTGAGTGTATCCCTTACCATTTGCGCGATCCTCTGTTCAGCAATGGCGCTGTTTCTGCGACCTTCATAGTGTGGTCGATTTTCAGTCCTCTCTTCAGTAGAGTCGCTGCTCTTGCGACGGTCATGGAGCGGTAGATCTTCAATGCTCTCTTCAGTAGAATCGTTTGATCGCTCCTGGCCCTCCTCTTTTACATTTCCATATTCTTTGATAATCGTCCTTCCTTCCTCACTTTGCTCACTTCCCTGGTGAAACAATATTAGCAAACAATCGAATATCTATAAGCCTCAACGTACCTCCCCATGAATGAACTCCCTCGCCGTGGCCACATACCCCCAACACCAACAAATACCCACGACCAAGATTCCAAACCCAAACGTAGAAGCAGCCACCATCATCATTAGAAACAATGTCCGGCTGAGCACCAAAACTCGCAGTACGGCTGTAATCATCATAAACGCAGTCAAAAGCACCCGAATGATGCAAAGGGTTTTATATTCAGGGTCTGTTCCGTGCTGTCTTCAAATTTCGCGAGGATCATAACTTTGAAGGGGGCTGGGGTTGCCTAAAGGAGATTGGCGAAAGTAGGGTCGTCGAGGAAGAGGTCGAGGGCATCAGGAGTCGCGGACATCTTGGGGCGATGCTGCCAATATGAAAGCGACGTTGGCGTGTGTTAGATGGTGTTGGAAACGAGGGTGAAGAAGAGCAGTCGATTTGGGATGAATAGTAGCTTGAATGGCTGATATGGAGAACTAGATGGAGGCTGGACGGCATTTATAAGAGAGCTGTCATCAACAGATCCTGTGACAATTTCAGACAAAGAGAACCGCGCATCTGATAAGACCGGTCTGAGAGGCAGAGACACTGCATGTCTCCGCACACACTTTATGTGGATTTGTTTGAGTCTTGTCACATGTCTTTCATGCGGCGCTCCGTGGCTGCAGGACTTGCTTTGTGACGCTAGCAAGAAGAGACTTTTGCATGAAGCCCATTGCACAGTACTAGAGACAGCAAACCGTACGCATAGGTAGGCCGATGGCGGTTTCTGAGTGCAGACTAGTAACCCCATGATCTGGGAGTCTGGGACACTGTGTTGCACTACTACGGTCTGGCCTGTGGGTAAAGTGTCTGTAGACACGTCTGTAATTGTTGACTCAAAGTATGACCCCGGTGAAGACCGTCCGTCAATCACAAAGGTACATACTCACCAGCTCACAAAGCCGTGAGCCCCTAGCGTTCCCTTGGTGAGTCGTATTGTTGTATTTTAATCCACCGTTCTCGAATTAGGCAAACAACACACTCTCATCCAGTTCATCCTTCTCTCTTTCTCCAACGCCGGTTCTCAGCCCCAAATCTCTTCTCTTACTTCTATTCTCTGTTGCCTGCTCGGTCCGCCGATTATATCTCCCAGCCTTGCTTAACCTCAGCTCCGAGCGTATCTGGTTTGGGCTGACAAATTCCTTGTTCTCATAGATAACCGGGCCCCCAAAACTAGACTCCAATATCACAATTGGCGTGAGGACAAACCTCGGCCCTATCTCCACCAGACTGATCTTTGTGTCCCCAGGCTTCTTGCTGACTTTCGATGCTACCGCTGCACTATCCACCCTATTCTCTTTGGCAGCGTCTATCTTCGATATAGCAGTCTCACTGATCTGAAAACACCTTATCCATATTTTGCCATCTGCTATTGTAAAGCCCATGACGTGGTCGATGAAGGGTTTTGTCTTTCGTGCGCCTTCTGGCACGCCAAAGATGTGGGTGAGGAGCTCTTTAATGACGAGGAGGTGAGGCTGTGACGAGAAGGTTGCGTCAAAGGAAAGAATAGGGCGGGAGCCTTTTAAGCAGTTGCCAGTGAAGTGGAGTTCAGACATGGTATGTACTGGGCATGCATGTCAGCTTTCGTACATACGGCCAGCGGCATTAAACCCACAATTCTGGAGGTGCATCTTGACCGTCGGTCCATTGGGCGCCTTGCTCATCCATATATAGAGGTCCTTCCCTTTCCTCGCCTCAAAAAACATTACGTTGTTGCAATTGTAGAGTTCCGCGAGCTCGTTCAGCTGGTAGAGTTTGGTCTTTGTATCAAGCTTTGCGTCCTTGCGGCTGTGAGGGAGGAGAGCGTAAAGGTCATTGAGAAGATGTCGGTGCCGGTAGGTGACTCCTCGAGAGCTTAGGATCAAAACTCGTTGCTTGTTCTTCTTTGTTACACCGTTGCTTGCGGGAGTTTTGGGCGTGGACGCCTTCGAAAGTGATTTATAGACGGTTGCCATTGGGAGTTAGTCTTTTTTGTAAGCGTTAAGATATGTACACTCGCTATACATTCGGGGTACGATATTAGGAAGTGGGTGAGTTTTGGTAAATTTCATTTCTCCGAAGCAGGTAGGGCTGAATCAAAAGCTAAAATCTCAATGTCTTGGCGTTCGCTCACTCTCTCCTCCAATCCAATATACTATATGGCAGTAGCCAGGAAGTCATGCGGCCAAAATGGCTCAAGTCTCCTACATTATGCTCTACTGCTAAGAGCCTTAGGATGTCTCCTTCCAATGGTATCAGGTAGGTCTTGTTTGTATAGGAGTCTGCAATCCATAGATAGAGCTCAGATGAAAAGTACATAAAATGAGGCATCATCCTGTGAAAATATGCGCAAAAGCATGGGCAGATGATCTTGATCTGAATCTGAATCATACAACATTGCTGAAGCCGAGCTTTGATTCCAAGATCCACTATTTATGCACTCGAGAGCTGCGGAATTCAACGGGCTGGAACGTCCTTTCCTTGTCTAATCCATGTGTGCCACCAATTACTTTCGAAGGACCAAGGTCAGACTCCAGTCTCTTCCTTAATGCACTCCAATTGTCCGCTCCTCTACCATGATGGATCAAAAATTCCCTCGGGAGCGGTATGGATTCGATAGGCAGGAGTGCCATCACTACCTTCTTGAAAGTAGCAAGGCATGCTATCGCTGCTGCCAAAGTCCTTGAACTATTTATCCAAAGTGCGGCACCGAAGGGGTTATACTCAATGATAACGTAACATTCAAGCCTGGAACGCGTCTTCCCATGACATGCAAAATGCTTGGAATCCCAGAAGAAGTGGCGAATATCCAAGAAGTTTCCAGGCCCAAAGTAGGCATGAATATCGTAATTTCGAATCCTTCCCAACTCTCTTGGCAAGAATGAGCCCACATCACCCCCGCTTTGACATCTGAGCTTGACTCGACAGACACCTTCTCGGTACAAGCGCTCTTTGGCTTCGTGGCTAGACTATTTTGATGTTCGCATGATGGAAAGACCGCCAGCATTGAGCAGATATGCGCAGATCTCGTCGCGGATCTCACGTGGCAAAGACATCAGAGGACTGTTGGTGAATGGTCTCAGTGAGGTTGCCGATACCCTGCGCATCGGAGGTCACCATGTTGATGGTCTGAGTCGCAGGTGAAGCCATACTGCCGAGGTTCATGTTAGTCTCAAAATGAGGTAGCTAGGCAAGATGGTTCACAGAGGTTGAGCTCCGCGGGTGGTAATGGGTCATGGCCTGGTGAAGTGACGTACCGAAGACAGTTGCACATTCAATGAGCCCGAGCACGCTAAGTAAATGTGTAACATAACACGGAACCCAAAACGCATGGTGTTGGAACCCTCAATTTGACCTAGCGCCGAAGGGGAAAAACGTGTCAAGGGAAAACAAGGAGCTGAAAGCTTGCGACGCCATAAACCTACATTCGACCAAGCGCATCAAGGTCAACCCGCACCCTTCTTCACACTTTCGTCTCCATCGTTGCCAAGGCTTGATCCTAATCACCTGGGCCCTTGAAAGGCGGGATTGTGTTAACACTCGCAGTATTCAAAGTTCAAGGTCTGCTCGGTCTAGCATCTACGGCGAAGGAATGGTGTGCCTCGTGGTCAAAATATCCCGTGTCGATCAAAGTGTTAAGCTGTGGAAAATCGTGTTAATGCAGCGTTCAATGTCCAAGGTCGAAAAACTTCTAATGAGTCTAGCATTGGCAGATTAGTAGGAGATGATGTGCCTCATAGCTGAAATACCTTTATCGAGTCTACCGGACAAACAGTATCAGAGACTCGGTTATACTTGTGTCGATGCGGTTGCCAAAGATGGAGGGTAAGGTTTCTCTATCAGGTCTAGCCCACACCGAAGATGAAGTTATCTGAAGTTTATCAATAACTGTGTCAACGCAGTAATCGGATAAAGCACTCCATGAAGCCCGACTGGTGCCAGAGGATCTCTCTCCCTGTGGGGCAATCTCGTAAAGCCCAGATATCCTAAGCTTCTTCGGTTGCCCCCACATTTGCAGCAGAAGGTAGTATCTCCCACCCTAGCTCCACTATTCTGCATAACCTCGATCTCAGACATAATGGTACAGCCGAGGGTAGTGTAGGCGCCGCTCCCACGGTAGACGCCACACTCGTGGCAGAATCCTAGAGCCCTTCGACCCGTCTCTACCGCTGTCGCCTACTATCCTAATGATAGCGTCCGTTGGTACGCTCGCCGCCAGCATCGCCCACTTGCTTTGCGTCCGCAAAAGGACGAAGATGGTTTTCATTGTCTTGGTGACATGAAGCTCGGCCCAAAGGCATGTATTTCTTCTGAGCCGTGGAGGGCCTCTTCGTCGCTGGCCGCCTGCCGATACATGCTGACCAGTCCCGCAATTGCGGTCATGCTTTACTTGCTTTTGATGAGATGATGAAGGAGGAGCATTGTAGTTAGGAAGTCCTACGTTCTAACATGCGTATGATCTGTACCGTTATTTGGACTTGATATTCTTCCACAAACAGGAACTCGGACCCAGTTGCTCTGCGGATAAAATGCAGAGGTAAGTTCTCTATAGCTCGGCAAATTAACATCTCTAAAGCTTTGAATCAGTCAGATCTTGGGGAAGTCAATGTCTAGCGTTCCACAGAATAGTTGACATAATGTGGCGTCCGCTTTGGGACACCAGCCACGGTGCCAGCCACACAGCGGGAATCAGGTTCTAGGACGTCTTCTGACAAAATAACCATCATTCCTCCATTATGAACTCGCCATCTTTGGTCAGAATCGGTAGCGAAACATAACAGCAATACCATCAAACTTATCTCGTCCCAAAGCTTCAACAAGTTGCTGTATCTATCCTTATATTGCGCCGCTAGCTGCTGTGGTGGAAAGCTGAATGTCAAACGTCGATTGCTGACGAGACCCTACATAAGATGCATCAATACGATAAGCTCAGGGGGCATCGTAGCTTGTCATGATTACCACTGATCCTGGAACAACGCACGAAAAATCGTGTCAAGGGGGGTGTTACGAGACAGTCACGGCACGACAGGCGCGACAGCAAAATGTAAAGCAGGGGGCGTATCTGACCTCATCCACGAGCCCGTACATACGATGATTCACTTCAAGGGGAGCAGAGGAATCTTGGAAAAGAGTGGGTCCCAATGCAATGTTATATGTCTAGCTCAAGTTCGTTGGCTCGAAGTCCAAGCTGCATGCCAGCATTCATATTCCGTGTGAAGCGCCTCCGTTCAGCCTCCGTCCCTCAGAACCTGTTTCCTCCTTTTGAAAAGAGCGCGCCCTGTCCTTCAGTCCTTGCGCACAATTGCTGCGTATCCGGTACAGCTGCCATCCACCCTCTTCTCCATCTCCTCCAAAAAATGCATCGTCTTAGCGAAAGACCGCGATGTCTTTTCTCCCAAAAGAGCTTGCTCATGGGTCTCAGCTTTGCCAAGATAGCTATCTAGCTGGGATGTTCCGTGACGAGATCGACGTGGGAGGGCATGGACGGTGTGATGATCAGCATTGATGCTGTCCCTTCAGGTTACAGTGAATATCCGCAAAGATGATCAGAACGAGCAGCATCAATGGAGACTTACGGCATTCTCGGTTGCTTCACGGTCAGTGTCTTATGCTTGGTGGCGGTGTGCGGCACTGCAAGCTCCTGGCCGAGCTCTGGAATATTTGCTGATTGTGCTTGGAAACCCGCAATGGGAGACTGCAAAGTCAACGCTCAATGCTGTCCAGGGGCTATTATCAGTGGACGTGCATATACTATATCGTTTGTGGTAAAATTGAGCTGGGCTGACAGCGGAAAATTGGCATTTCACCCCACCTTCGGGGAACTCGGAAATGGGGTGTCTCGCGGCGCACACTTAACGGACTACCAAATTTGAAGTAATGAAGACATCAAACCCTGACCAACGCTAGTATCTGCGAAGGCGCAGCCGCAAGTAGAGCGTGGCATGGAATAGGAGCCCCCGCAAACTGATATACTATCAGCCCGGCTACAGCTCTTAGGCTTACATTGTCTACACGTGGAGATTTCAGGCTTTTTCTTTTGTCTCGACAGCTATACTCTCGCGTATATACCAAGGAATGGGTTTCAACGCCCTCATTTTGGGTAGTTGTGTTATTTGGACAGTCGACGCGCGGGCTGGATGTGCCAAAGCTACGAGCTCCCCGCCAGGCGCAGTTTCATTTCGACTAGCCAATTACCCTACTATCATCCCGCCTACGGATACTTGTATCTACTAAGTGCTGACAGCGATCCTTCTTGAAACAACATGGCCGACCTCTACTGTTCAAGACCGGGCACCTGCATGATCGGTCAAATCGAGCTTAGCGTTGGCATCAGAGAGCCCGTACTTTAAAGTGGCAAGACTGAGGGTCAGAGGGCGGGCTGGTGGGCCCCCGCCCCGCTTTTAGCTCTCGCCCCTATAAGGTACCTTAAGGTACGGGGGGCCCTCGGGCTGGCATATCTTTATTTACCCCCGCCTTACCGACTAGCTTGTACCTTACTTAGTCTCATCATGACCTCTACCTACCTAGTAGTCAAAGTATAACGTACCACATGTACGAGTATTCCTCTCTATCCACATGGGCATTCTCAAGGTACTCCAAGAGTGGTAAAGTGCTAAATAATACCCTAAGCTTTTGGTGGAGGAGTATGACGCCCGAGCCGCTTTTCGTACTCGTGTAACTGCTCATCATGCATTATCTGCGGTTTGGAATGTACACGCGAAACCAAGTCAGCTGCCCCTGATCCGAGAGACTCGAACTGCAAAAGATTCTATTCTGGGCACGACAGCCCTACATGTCATGGCCATATGGTCTTTAAACTTTCCAGTTTTGGCATACCTATCATAAGTACTGACATGAAAACAAGGCGCGTTTGATACAGTACCTGGAAGCCTTCTTGTTGCCCCTTGCTTGCGACGGAACACGTGGACACGCTTGAATCAGTTCACAGATCCAAATTTGTGCTCCACTCGGAGCCTTTTACAACAGTATATGGAAGCTTATCTTTGAACAGCGCCTATTTAAGCTCCCATCAAAGGCAGCCCGATAATACAGAGACTTCTTAAACAAGGAGTTCCACAAAGATACTCCAAAATAGTCAGCTTTTCACAATAATCCTCTATCATTTAGGTAATTAGGAGACTACCGTCATTCAATCCTCCATGTTCCTACGCGAATAAGTTCCAAAAGAAGGGAAAGATGGACGGTAAAATTCACTTAGATGAAGGAACCCAGGGATGGGATGAAATGGCTCAAGAGTCAGGATGTAGAAGGTGGGAAAGGATTCAAAGACTCACAAGCGCCTGAAACGGTGGTTTGATTTCTGCTTTCTATGCAGGTGAGCAATCCTTAATGCAGGCAACGTTATCGGTCATTACTGCTCCCACTGCGCAACTCCTTCTGCAAACCTGATAGGTATTAAGTAATTTGGCTTACGTACAATGCTATAGCAGGAAGGATGCGAAAAAGTGGGTAATCCAATCGACAGAAGTCAGCTGTGTATGCTTTGGTTACTTCCTGATTGCAATGAGACGCGGACCGCTTTAAGGCAAAATCAGGCAACTAACGTATGGATCCAAACCGTTTCCAGACATCCTCCGATTAATACAATAAACAGCTGTTGACATTTATTCTATCGCAAATTTTCTAATGTAAAACGTAGTGCGGACATTAATCGACGGTCAACCTACTAACCTAAGCATCTCTATCCGAGATCAAGTAAGTGACCTCGCGGCGCATGGTATTCTCTTCACGTCGCAATCATCTGTACTGCCTACCACGGCGAAACTTGCCGAAGATCCTTGCTTGAGTGCACTGACTCGCGACTGAATCGAGTTCTGTACTCCGCCCGCGATCAGCCACAATGAACAGCCCCTTGATCAGCGGATTCATTATCAATGACTCTCCCTCGATGTACCTAATGACTTTGTTTTTCGGAATTTGAACGTCCCTCGAAGCGACGGATGAAACGCTCTGCTTACTGTCTCCCATCTGATCGGCACTCTTTATCGGCCGAGACTGACCAAAGGGAAACCCGACATAAGCTCAGTGCATTTGATAAGTACACGGCACATATCTACGCCTCAATGGCCTCTCCTCTGTATGTCAAGCTAATTCTTGACTCAATTTATTGGACCACCACAGCTCGTGAGTCCAGGGATTGCCGAGAAGGATAATTGGGACTACGAGTAGGATATGAAACAGTGGAGCAAGCCGAATGTTACCCTTGAGGTTTGAAATACCTACGCCTACTACACTCGATCCTATGTAGCGACCCCTTATAAGCAATTTCTCAATTAACAAGTGACGTTGAGTACTGCGTCCATAACATCTGATAAAGTCCTTCCGACGGCTTAGATCTTATCTGTAAGACAAGTTCCAATCCTTTCTTCTGAACAACTAATTCCTACATTTCCAGGTTGTTAAAATTCTTCTACCATCTCTCCACATAGGCTGACATTCGTAGCCTATTCCGCTTAACGCCGTCCGCTGATCGTCACTCCGTTTACGCCTTGTGGGTACGTACCTGGTCCGCCTGGTCCGCTATCCATTGAGGCTGTGCGATTATGCTCCTAAATCTTGGCAGAAGTCATACTACTGACATGAGTTCTTGCAGAAGTAGGCTCATTCCGTTTTTACGTCTGGGACATGATGTAAGTCGTCCTGGTCGTTCGTTACAAACATGTCTGATAGATACTATTTTACATTTAGGAAGGTAGTCTACGACGAAAAAAACATATCAGGGCGGCAGCCATCGTCTTCAATCTTTCGGTGAAGATCCGCCGGGGCACCACGTGTCATGATTACCATTGAAGTCAACGGCCTGGAGCTTTCAGTAGCCAGCCGAAATTTCTCGAAGCATTCCAACCAGGGTGAAGACGTTATTTGATGCTGCCATAGGTCACAGTGATTCCGACTTGGCTTTCGCAAATGTTCACACATCTTGCTTTCAAATGTGGTCCTTTCAGCATCCGTACGCATACTATTTCAGCTGGAGTGTTCATAAACGCTCAGTGTGGTCCAATCCTGTGAATGGAGCATGGATCTCTGTAGGGCTCTGAAACCAATTACGAGAACGAGTTTGATGGGGATTGGGATTCTATACAGGGTCTGGGCGACTTCAATGCCATTGAAGACCAAGCATGATTAGAGCTTGCGACAGGAGCATCCGGCTTCACAACTCAGTCATTCACCGCACGGCCTCTCTGTCCTCTTTACATCCCGTGCAGAGCTTCATGCCAACTGGAACTCTACCTAGCAATCAAGCCAGCCAGTCACCAATAGAGGTTCTCCGGCCGCTCGATGCTCGATACGTATCTCATCCCGACAGATGAACTGAGACTTCTCCTTGTTCGACCTTTGACACCAAGCACCCTTATGGTTTTCTTGGGGCCGTTGACATGGAGCCAGATCGTATCGAAAGTGCGGCGCTACTAGAACGATCCCATTGGACTGCATGTGGCTCAAGAAATAAGTGCGAGATCCAATCACTAGCAGCTCGAATTTACACATTGGATGCGCATCCCGGAGCTCGCTTCTTGGGCCTCGATGATGGTGAACTACATCGCCAGACTAAAGACACGCCTTCCAGTAACCGCACGGATGTATTCTTAGTAACACTTCGGCCGAACCTTTCTCTTCTACTACCGTTGTGCACAAAAAAACCCCAAATTTCATCGAAGGAGATGAAGAGGCACTAATAGTCTATCCAATTGGCACGCTCCTCGACTCGCGACGCGGCATTCAATCTAGAGGTCATCCTGCTAGCAAGTCAACCTCGTCCAGATATTTATCGCCAAAAGTCCCATATTGAGCGAGTCTCTTCATCCACCACTTCGATCTCAGCCTCTGCAACGCCTTCAATGAGCGCTGGCTGGAACTGTGGTGAATGTGGTCGAGTTTTCGCGAACATCGGCCTCAGAAGAATCGCAACGGGCACAAGAGACGTCATCCTTTCCCCGGCACCGATCCCGAGTGTCTCCGTTTCAATACGCCCTGGAAGATCTCATCCGAATGACACCCAAATACTGCATCTGAGAAAGTCGCCGGAAGTCGGTTTCAAGCCGCCGCGGCGACGGCAAAGGAATAGTTTTTACGGGAAGAATGAATCGCAGTCCAGGCCTGGAAGTTTATATAAAAGTCATTGGTCGGAGTGGTGTTCAAATGCATGTTTTGCGGAATGAAGTGCAATGTGTGCAATGCAAGACCGGGCGCCTGCATAATTTGTCAAGTCTAGGTTAGCGTGCCTTGAAAGCAGCAAGACTGATTTAGCCCTCGAGTACGTACCTGCACAACCGAATCTGACTACGCTAAATAGTCACCCAGAAATTTTGAAACAGCTACCAGGCTGAGCCCACGAGCCCACAGGCCCACTCAAGATAAATGCACCATGATTGGCATCTCTCGAAGAGCCAATGGACGCTTCAAATGATAATGTTGATCAGCTTTTAATATGTGCGAGCCTGTGCTGATAAAACCGAGCAAAGTCTCAGTCAACCGCCATTGAATCCTTGCGGAATTCTAGTATTGGGACTACTCTTCTACCATTTATAAAGTTCCCGTTATACTAAGCTCATCTACTCGAGCCTTAGTTGGCTGGCATAACTAAGTGCAATTCTGAATTACGTGTTGAACTACATGTTCTTCAGAGTACAACGTCAACGCTATGACTATCATTTTTTACCTACCTACCTCATTAGGTCATCAAGCCTTACTGTGAGCCAACGGCTCCTTAAGTCCCCGGACTTCCTAAACCCTAAAGCAGATCCGAGAAAGCTTTAAGTAGAGCACTTTATGGCACAGCGAAGCACGCTAATTAGTCACCCAGAAATCTTGAAACAGCTACCAGGCTGAGCCCACGAGCACACTATAGATGATCAATGCACCATGCTTGCAATCTCTCGAAAAGCCAATTGACGCTCCTAAAATGATGTCTAATACGTCCCGCAGCTCGGGACAAAGTCCGTCAGTCGGCTGAGGTCTATAAAATACTTCGCATTCCCATCTCTTCCTCTGCTTTTTCTTACTACAACCGTAGCCTTTCTTACTCAGCGCCATTCGTTGGGTGTCACTCCTGATCCGACAATGGTGGGGGCATGATCCTTACGATTCTGCATCTTTAGCCATACATCACATCCACTCGCTGTCTGCAACCGTACTCGTACGTCGCCAGATTGGTTGATCGACGAGGACAATTGATCTTGGATTTTTAGGATTTTGAATCCCTTTTCGTTAGAGGTACCCACAGTCTCTATGCGAATGTAACTAATCGGCGATAAAAGCTAGTACTCCATGAATATCAACACTGCAGATGGGACGCAAATCCCAAGGCCAATTAAAGGTAACTACAAAGGTAATGAGTATTGGGAAGACGTATTTGGATTTGATCCCCTTTATGCTACTGGAGACCAAGCTTCACTGGAGACTGTAAGAGGAGCAAGCAGCTTCGCGTCCACATCATCTGATGGCAGAATTACTTTATCGGCTTTACAATCTTCCAACACCTCCTGTTGCACTGCTGGCTACCCCATTAGCCGGTCACCAGCAGCATCTCTCGCCACATTCGATGATCGAGTTGCACCTCGCCCAAATGCGCCGATTAACAGTTTTGTCACTCAACCTTATCTGACTCCAACTCCTAACGATCCCTTTGGAGCCATCGATACCGAGTTCTCCTGGCACGTCCCATGGCTGAGTACTTCGAATCGTCCAGAACAATGCTGGGGAATCAGATGTGACGGAGAACAGCAGCCACAGACTCCACCACAAACAGTAGAGACGGGCACAGACGACGCGCAAGATACGGCAACTCTTTTGGGGCTCGCCGAATTGCCTTCGCACGATCAAACAAGTGACGCACTTGCCGTTAATTACGCGGAGTGTCCGATTGGCGAATCGGGCGTACCTTACCCTTACTTCTTCAAGAGCCACCAGCTTCCCCAGGAACAAAGAGCGATTCACATGGATGACTACGTGGAAACAATTATGCACCTCCCACTAGAAACCTCTGCACAATCTCGACATGGACACCGAGCCGAGGTCCATGCCGCCAGCAGTTCAACCCATCTCAACGATCCGTCGCCAAAGGACTCTTCGCATGCCTGCCAACCTATGACATCCACTACCAGTACCAATTCTACCGAGGAGAGCTGGAAGTGCGAAAGCTGTGGTACTGTACTCAAAACCAAAGACACCAAATATCGCAATAGAAACAAAAAGCGCCACCATTGTCCTGGCACTGGCCCAAAATATCCTTGTCCAATCTGCCCCAAGTCTTTCAATCGCGATGATACTCTACTGGTGCATTTGCGAAAACGGCATCCTGAGATGCGCACCAAGCCGGCACGGCTACGGAAGAGATTGGAGCTACATTAGCGAGGGAAGAGGCTGAGTAGAGCAATGGGTCATTGAATTGTTGAGACAGAGCTATTTCTGGGATGGGGAGGAAGTGTGTTTCTTTCTTTGTCCGTGGTAGGAGGGTTGTCAGATAACACCAACATGACCTTAGTCTTTGGGACAGCATCCACAAGAATTCAGTAGCAAAGAGTTCCACTCTTATAGTAGTCCACTTGCTATATTTTCTCTGGATCCAATCTTCAGAGTCGCAAGGACTGAACGACAAAATGACAGAAATAAAAAGAGCGACGTCAATAGAAGCTGTAGCTACTACATAGTCCTCAAATCTCTCCTGTAGCAATCACCTTTCCATATCTTAAAGTCTCTCTCAACAGCCCATCAGCCATCGACGACGCTGTGGACAAAAAACGCATTGAAATCTTGCACCGCCCCAAACAACGGACCTCCGAAAACGACGAGCTGCTCCACATGACAGACCCTAAATCCACCCACCCTGCCTGTATATATATAGAGCTACGCTCTCTTTCTCTCCCGGTCTATCTCGAACAGAGATGAGAGTCTTCTTGGCGCTTTAGCAATGGGCCTGAACATGCCTCCTGCAGGCCGCTGTTCGGCCTTGATGTGGTTGAATGAAGCACCAAGTGACGGAGCTCTCGAGCGCCGGGCTCTCAAGTAATGCACTCAATGCCTCATTAACAACTCCACCCTTCCCTCGAACAATCATTTATTCCTTACCTAGCACCCTCCGTCTCCATCCCAACGCGAAAGAATCAAACAGCACCGAGCACATCCACCCATCTTCCAACCCTATTACCAACACTCTAATCACCTTGAACCGATCAAGAAACACCACCCATCACCTACCATCGTTCCGCTTTCTCACAAATCGTTCGTCCCCCTCTGCACCTACAACATAGCCCATTGCTTACCATTGATCTCTCATTACTGACATAGGATAAAGTCAACACCAGCACCGCCACAGAAAACTTCCAACATGCCCTTCGTTAAATCCAAGCATCAGCCCAAACCTCAATTCCCGTCCCAACACCATTCCAAAAGCTTATAACGCCTGAATGATGATACTGATACCACGGCTAGGCTACACTAAAGCCCAGCAATAGCCGACGCAGGCGGAGCGGACTGAGGATTAGAAACGCTTTTCGAAGAGCGAGGAGCCGTGGTGTATAACTGGGGAGAAAAGATCGAGCTCGATGGGTGAGATGGGGGGTTGTTGAGGGGAGGGGATGATTTGGGGGGTTTTTGTGTTGGAAGATGGGCTGGAGGGTGTATCTATCGCGGCTCGTGAACTCGCGCGAGCTGCGTCTCACGATTCAAGCAGGCTGAGCATGAGCTTTACCCGGGAAAGCACTTTGGACTACCTACTACAGACCTCTTAGCCCCTGTGTTTATACATTGCTCCACGCTAAGGCGGTAGTGTTTTCTGTGACAGTGAGTGGCGCCGTGGAGAATGTACAGGAGGAGTATCTATTCTAAAGGAAAAACGTTTTGATAAATCTTTTCGGAGCCTAGGGATACTTTAATGGTAGAGATAAAGGTGAAGGATAGAGTGTTAGTATTATATTGATACTTGTCTCTATGTCTCCCCACACTACGACGTAATAAATACTATCTACCCTGGAAGACCGAGTTGATAGGAGTTTTCATATGTCTGTTAGTCTTATATTGTAGGTATGGGTCGAGATATTTCTCGTTTAGGCGAAAGTAAGTGCCCCGACGCAGAGGTATTGCAACGAGAAATGTTATAGAGCAGTAGTGTGTCAGGTACGGAATCTTGTCTTGTCAGGATCCGGCGCTCTTTCATGGCCGAGTGAGATCTAGTACCCACTCTTAAAAGAATGATTGTCTCTGTGGACGTCGAACCCACACCACGCACTGCTATATGCTGTGTTGTCCATACGGTAGCCTCGGTAATAGTACCGATAGCGGTACTTGTCGGGCACCGCGGCAGGCGGAGTATGCACAGGAAAGAGATTGTATCAAACAGACTAATTGAGCTGCTTCTCGAAGGCCACTTTAGAAATGTGGAAATTAGGGAACCCGATACAGACATTTGGATTTGCAGCCTTCTTGATTAGTCAAATGCCTGTGTCGGACTATCGGGTTTCTTGCTAAATCTAACCGAAAGGTTTGTAACCTAGTGCCTCTCCAATCAGCATCGCTTGACAAGTAAGACATTGTACATTGTACCAGCAAAGTGGAGCAACATGTCGAGGGCTAAAGAATGGTAAGACATCGAGTTTATGTTACTTCAATTATAAATATCGGCTTTTCTTCGTATTCTTATACCGAATTGCCGACTCATATGGACGATGCTAGTCGTCGCTCTAGCCGCCCAATCATAAAGAGCCGTCGTCCGCGGAAGACTAATCCTCATGCACTCCACACCCCCACCAAGTGATCCGTGCGCAGTGCCGTTCCCAAGTTTCGTTTCGCCGACGCGAAAACGGTGGTTGATCAGCCGTCGAGCCAGTGTTCTCCCACGTGTCGTTATTGGCTCCGCGGATCCCATGCGCAAGCGGGTATTTGATAGTGCATTATGCACCAAGATAGGAGTTTAGTGAGGAGGGGGTGGTCCAAGCTTCCACATGGCAACTCAAGCTAGCTGAAGCCCAGCCTTTCTTATGGATCGGGTTTAAGTAAGTCAGAGTCCAAATTTGCGAGCGGATCGTTGACGGTTCATTAGCACCCACGGTCGGATAAGATGTTAGATTAGAAGACGTGGTCCGAGCTTCCCCACAGTTATCCAGGCTGATTGATGCATTACCGGTATTTCAATTTGGGGGTCAAAGTTGAAATGATGTCTCACACTATTGGCGAAGGCCAAAGTTTTTGTCGTCAAGCCAGATTTGCCACTCCATCTTTCTTACAAGCATCTGGAAGATTCCCAAAACGGTGTTTGCTACATTGTGCTTATCATGTTTAGGAGCCATCGGTAATCTAGAATTGTCTTCCAGCGGCAACCTTTAAAATAGTCGTGGAATATCCGATATCTGTGCAAGTCTTGCAAAACTCAGGCGAATGACAGCAGTGAGACTTGAGGTGGATTCTTGGCTCTTCAGAAACTGTCTGCAAGAGATCGTACTAATGTAAATTTCGATTTCGTAGTTAAGGGTTACCGAATGCGACCCCACGGTGTCTGCAATGTCCTGGGATGTCCCTCGTCGGAATGACTGACTCGGCTCAGGAAGACAAATGAGGCTTAGCAAGAAGCATTCGAAAAGATGAAATTAGTATTCGTCGCATAGTAGAAGAAACAATGCTAGCGTCAAGTGAGAGAAAGGCCAGTAGCGGAAGAGGAAGAAAGCCTGACTTCTCCCGCGTTCCCACTTAAGCTGTGACTTCTAGTCATTGAACTTGAGATTCAAAAGTTAATACCCACCCATTAAATGATCTAGAACATCGACACCAGTCTGGATCAGATCCACAGTGCCTTCACTCCTCATCAGTCAGTAATCAAGTTTCGTCTGTAATCAGCGAGGAGACACAAACGCAATGGCGTACGTGTGCTATCAAAACATCAGAGAGATATACTCAGTGACTGACCGTGACTCGCCTCGATAGTACCCCTACTGAGATTGTGCAAAAGCTCCGCCGCCCCTGTTCACCTAGACCACAACTCGAAAGTTGGCGGAAGACTTTGCAGGCCCATGAAAAGGTCGCCGTCGGACAACCAAGCGGAGGGTCCGAAACGAAGATAATAGCCTTCCTTGATGAGATCGAGCAACGGCTGTACGGACAAGAGGAGGCAAGAGTAAAGAAAACCTGACTTAGGATAAGCACAAGAGAACTTGCCGTGACGACTGGAACGCTACCAGGTGGACAACACAGTAACTGATGGGGCTATGGACCATACCGATACTGAAGGGGAAATAAGTTCATATCACCAAAATGACTCAATTTTGGCCTTCATATCTGCCGAAGAAAATGGATCTCTTGTGCGAGGGTATCGCTGGCGAATCCAACTCTCTTGAGAGCAACGTACTGGCAATATCAGCATGAGTACTGTCGCAACAGAGCCACAATGTGTAGATGACAGTTCTGAAAGCCAACAGTCTTGAGCAGCCTTCATATGTCATGTCCGCTTTAAGCTCACAAGCAAGAATGATCATCGAATGGCGGATAGAGTCAACAGTCGTTGTCGCTGAGCGTATTGTCAGTAACGTTTCCAGGCCGCTCCATCCCGATCCGCCTTGTAGAAGGATAGCATCCGTATGTTTCAATGTGGACGGGGTCTGTCCAGCCCTGGCAGTGGCTCTAATGATGGGATGTCGTCAATGACGATCACCTCCACTGACGCAGGCCAACTCCAGCACTACGATTCCAGCCCGCCAACGCGGCAGCAACCTTCATTCTCATAGCCTTGGCATTTTCCATCCCTGTCTGCCTTGACAACTTACATCCTTTGCACCTGTATCGTCCTGCTCTTTGTTTTTGACATGTCTCTGTATGGGAAGGCTTCTGTGTCTCAGGATGCACGGCGGGACTTCGCTAGCTAGGTACGCTCGGGTTTGGTGTCGCACAGCATCTTTCACATTTTTGATTAGGCTCTCTCTCGTACGCCTCAACAGTCTTCGAATGTGCCTGTCAAAACAAAGTACGTTGCATTTGCAGTATATCATAGTGATGGTTCAGTTGCAATGGCTTCATTTTGCGTTTTGATAAAAGCGCAGACCCTGCTTTCTGAACGGTAGTTGGGAATATGTTGCTGTTCTCGCTGCTCATCCCGAAAATTCCATCTGTTCTGTGACGCCGAAAAATGAACCTTGTCTATGAGCAGAGCTTTCGGGGGCCTTCAGAAGCGTCGAAATGTCGTTCTGAGAGTAGCAAAGACTTCAAGAATGCCGCCAAAGGTGTGGTTCTAGAGACAGGCTCAATGACATCATTGTCCTAGAAACATACATTTGTCGCACTCTGCAGTACGCCCTGGTTTAATACAATACATACGATTGTTCTTCCTCATAAATGTACAAACATAATCTAGAACAAGAAAGACAAGAAATGAGGCATTCGAAGTGCAAGAGATCTCGCGAATTTTGTTGCGCCTACCCGCATACAACCTAGTTTTCTACAAATCTGGTGCTTCAGCACAAACACGCCCAGTCACACGTCTACACATTTAGTAATTGATTACAGCATCTCAAGAAAAAACTGTAGCTAATATGGTCATTTGCAAAAAGGAAAATGGAATCACAAAATTATTTGTCCATCTCCAAGCATGGATGGTCAATTTGGGATTCCGGAAGGATTCTAAGGTACGTAACGAGCCGGGTCGCTGCAGCTACACTGTGTACAAATTAATCCATTGCATGCGATGACTGACCTGCTGCTCCAATTAGTATTTGGACGACACCCTTGAAGATTGGTAAATGACCTTGCCATTGCTTGCTACACTGGAAGTGTCCTCAATGATGGGAAAAGGACCATTCCTCATAGCTAAGTACACAAATCTTGCTTCTGCATCTCTGTCGTAATTTAACAATTTTTCGTGTGCGGAAGCCTGCAGGTTCTTACCTCGTCTTGGAAACCGAAACTCTTCTCTGATATTGCACCATTTCCGCACTTCTATTAGCAATAGTCATGCTTTCCCGGCAGCATCGCAGGTTTTGAGGCGCATGATTTGTTTCTGAGGTGAAGCTTATTTATATAATGCCATATGATAGGGTACACGACTGAAAGATATTCATGCCGATTGCACAGCGGAGTTAAGCATTGCTTGCCTTGGAGGCTATGGAGAGGACTTTAGTCAAAACCTGGAGGTAGCTGATTAAGCAACACACCCTCTGCCCATTGCCACGTCATGCTTTATAATGATGCCCATGGGTTTAGCTGGTCTCTTGCAGGACTATACGCTTCACTGCTGCAGAACCAGAAGCTTAGTTTGATTAAAGTTGCCTTATCGTTTGTCAGATTCCCGGCAGTTGCTACTCTTGCTGCGCCACTTTGTCGACCATTTCAATCCTTGACTCATCCTTAACTTCTACTACTTCGCTGTTGAATTTTTGCGGCGTGCACCATATTAACTGAGTCTATCATCGTTGTTAAATTTGAGCGGGTAGCAGCTCTTGACCCAAGGGTCCATCCATCTTTGATTGGGGTCCAAGCCGCTAATGCACGTCTTTGACGTCCTCTTCCTTCAATCATCTTGACTGCTTCTAAAGTCCGTTTTCCTTTGAAGCAAAATGCGTTAGCAACTTCATCTCAATGACGATGTTCTCGCTCAATATGCATGAGGTTTACTACTATGCATCAGCGTACCAACGCCATTCTTGTGGGTGTCTGGAAGATTTTTGTGCAACTCTAGCTGCTAACACTATGATAGTGAACAACTGCAAAGTCAAGCAAGTGGCAATTTGCCCTTTTACGGTCCTGAATCAGCCCATCAAAAGAGGCCTTTACATTTCTATCATTGCAGGATCTTTCTTCGAAGCATATGCAATAGCTATACGGTCGCAAATAGCCACATGCAAAGTCATTCTTCTATACATCAGAGGCTCGAGCTCATCGACGTGGAATGGCCTACCATCCAGTAACTCCTTATCCGGCTAGGATTACACAACTACTAGACCATTAACAGTGGGCGCAACCCGGCTATGCAAGGCTACGACAGACCACAGCTACCAGATTCCTTTGTCGACATGGTGTTACAAACGGTTCTATATTCCAACTTCATGCCGCATCTTCAGAGGAGTATCGATTTAAGAAATTTTCGAAGGGGTGTACAGAATAGAAAACCATGTACAAGTGGAAAGAACCAAGAGTTTGGAGAAGAAGATCTTCAGGGAACCATTATCCTCTCAAAACCGTCTGCCAACCCGCAGTATACTTCATACCACGCTATACATTGTATCAGGTCCATAACACGTCTATCGGCTCGAACTTACTTGCCATGGCACACGCGCCTGCAATTTCTTCGGCCCCAAAGGCTTTTCTATACACAGTTCATACCACCCAAGATTACCATTGCCTCGGTCCGAGGAGCAGTGCACCTGGTGAGCAGCACGGACATGATCAATTCCCTTTTCCAATCCGCTCCTTCTCCACCACGCAGGCTGAAGACTGTGTAGATGCCGCGTGCTTTGTGAGACACGTGCAGACCACATACCCATTCCTCCAAAGAGTGAACCAGGTTATATACGCCGACAACAGTGTCTCGCCAATTATTGTGCTCAAAAAAAGATTCCGGCCACAGTATGGCGAAAAAAGCCATCGTTCAACAAGCTCAAAGAGAGAGCCTATCGATACCCATCACCCTCCATGCCACACTTACCAGTCGGGTCCAGTACGCTGGCAAGTGCAGATGGCTAAATGCTTGGGAACTTCGCTTCCAAATTCGAGCCGACCCTACCAATTTCCCAAACAAAGCCGAGTCGTCGCATTCGGGCGACAACGCCTGTACGACCTCTCGATATCCATCACTATGCACATCACACCTGAGGGTCTGCAGAGACTCCAACCAGAGCAATCGAATCAATAGTTTCTGCGATGATCCGCTTCTCAACAGGTCCCAAAACCTCTCAAAGAATCTCCTAGGTAGTACACCCAGAAGACGAGGCTTGCCAATAGCCTTTAAAGAGCCCCACCCTCACCGAGACCCTCA
Source organism: Usnea hakonensis (assembly GCA_013423325.1). Taxonomy (NCBI): domain Eukaryota; kingdom Fungi; phylum Ascomycota; class Lecanoromycetes; order Lecanorales; family Parmeliaceae; genus Usnea; species Usnea hakonensis. The sequence goes on along the minus strand of BLJB01000151.1, from coordinate 40,375 downwards.
CACCTAGTTGCGCATCTTACGATGGATTCTACGGTGTATGAGCAAAACTAGTGAATGCTACATCCTTTAGCAACGCCATCTCCAATTTTCCCCACCACCATCCGCCCTTCATTTAAATCATAACATCTCGACGCATCCATCGAATCGCTATTCCACGAAAACAAATGGAATGGCTAACAGCCCAGGGTAAACAGGTCCAAGAATTCTGAGCGGGAGCGGCACCCCAGAAGCTTGCACCATGGACGTTGCACGGATCATCATGAAAGGAGCTTTAAAAGAGATGGTGTCCAGGCAAAAACACACAAGAAATCGCACGAAAGTCCCCCTTCTAAACCCCGCACATACAGGCTGCTCCAAAAGACAACAAGTTCAAAAGAATCGATGGTGAGCTACACCAAAAATACCCTCCACAGCACACTCACCGCTACGTCGACATCATGCAAGATGCAGAGAGCCAGGACGCCAGATAAAGATGATCAATTTCGCAATCGGTGAACAAAACATCTTTCCGTTCACTATAAAGAATCTATCAACTTCCTACGTCCTTAAACACCTCCAGCCGCAAAAGTCTACATTACAGTACAAACAACTCTGCTGCATCCACACGAATGAATTTAAGAGCGAACAACCACCCGAAAAGCAAGATATCGAATGGAACCAATTCCCGCAGGCTTATTCTATGGCATTAGATGACCATCAAGAAGACTTACACTAAAAGTCAATAACCAAAAGTCTTACAGCGGACCGGAAGAGCCTGTCAAGAATTCTTCCCCGTCCATCCGGCCGGCCGTCCGTTTGAGGCATTTGCCTTCTCTTCAGGAACGGGGAAGCAGGAACGGGGAAGCAGGAACGGGGAAGAAAGACCGGAGAAGGCGGCTAATCTCAGACGTAAGACGTAGCAAGTAGACTGTAAAGCCTAAGAAAAGCGAAATTCTCGTAGACCTTGTAAGAAAAAGATAGCCAGTACGGAAAGATCGTAATAAAGACCAGTAAACCCGATAACAGCAGACAAGAGGTCTCAACTCAGCATCCACCAATCCTCAACCACTCTTCAGCCCCTCCAATCCCCAAGAAACTCTCCAAAAACCCACATACCAAATCTCCTCCTCGCCCCATAGCCTCACGGTCCAACCTACACCTTGGCGCTGACTCAGACGTAAAGAAAAGGTGACTATACACATCTAACCCATCCGTACTTTCGGATACACAATGCCATACTTCCCACCCATTGGCCGTTCCTACTAAATCGAAACCCCGGGACCGACGGCATCTCAGCCCCGAGGATGTATCTGACAAAGCTCTGGCCAAACACGTCAAATTTCCCAGCAATTAAGTAAGAGAATTAGAGTTACTATACCGTGCAAGCGTTTAGCGTAGCATGATTGAAAGGTGAGGCCCGTTATCGATAGACTGATTGGGCTTGCGGTAGGTAAAATATGATTATACCCAGTCACGGGATCCCCCATTCTTCCCAACATTCTCCGCACCTGATACTCAACAGACAACGCTTAAATAAACCCCATCAAATGAATCACTCGTCAAATAAAGTACCCAATAACAGCAATCAAGGACTCACCCAAGACCCCAAATTCACCCCACAACACCTCAACCTAGCACCCACCAATCTATCCCAACCGCTGCATCATGCATCTCACACCACTAGCGTGCCGGGGCGGGGCGAATCGGGATACTTAGCGATGTTATTTGCAGGTTCTGGGTGGCTAAGGTTGAAACAACTAAGAGTGAATAGTAATAAGGATGAATGACAAGTTGCTTCATTATGCACCTCACACCATTAGCGTTTACGGGCGGGGGTACCGGGACGCTTCGTGATTTGCTTGCACCGGATGACTTGACACAACTAAAAGTAAATAGTGATAAGGATGAGAGACAAGTTGCTTCATCATGCACCTCACACCAATAGCGTTTATGGGCGGATGGTATCGGGACACTTGCAGATTTGCAAGCACGCAGAGGAGAAGCGTATGTCATGTGGATGGGGATAGGCGGTTGTGACTCATTTCTTGCATTGTTGGGAAGGGTGATGTTGGTTTCGGGGCTATGAGTGAAATGCCAATTTCTCAAGAAGGATTAGTTGAGTCTCGGATACGAATGGAGTGAGGCTAGGGGGTCAGGGTATAAGAGCTGAGATTCCTCCTTGGACTTTTCTTTTTTTCTTTCTATAACAAAATTGTTAAGAGCAAGAAGAGACATGCGTTCAAAGATTCTTGCTCATACAGATACTAGAGCGTAGTATCATAACAGATTCACCTTGCCAATCCAACTCCATCAGCACAACCAAAGCCATACCTCACCACCAGCCTCCAGCGTGAGGGTTACACAAGCCCCTCTCTCGCCAAAAACTACACTTTCTACTCCTCTCACCACAGTGCACCACATCCCCTTTCACCTCACATCACACCAAAAAAAAAAAAAACCGAAAACCGAAAACCATGTCGTCGTCAAACCCATACGGTCGAGGAAACTATTATCACAACAGCAGCACCAAGCAAAAACATCCCCTCCGCCTAGCCTCCTCGAATCTCGCGTACAACGACAGATTTCAGCGCCAGGGCACGTCTTCATACGGGGAACAATATGGACGGCCCGAGAGACGGACCGAGTTTGGGAAATTGATCGAGATGAAGAGGAATGATAGGAATGGGAGATTTAGCTGGGAAGAGAGGGATGAGTATAGGAGAAGAGGAGGCGGGTAGGAAGTGGTGGAGGGGATGGTGAGGGAAGGGGGGGATGGAGGGTGTGAGCGTGTGAGGTAGGGGGAGTGGATGGTTTGTTAAACGAGGGAAAAGCAGTGACTGTCATGATTAGATGAAGGGACTTTGATGAGGACAGACTCAGCGACAGATTCAAAAATCAAAAACATGAGGTGCTTTATCTTGCAACATGACACGAACCTCCCTTCAAGATTCCTTTTCTCCAGAATCAGAAAAATGCGTAGATAGGGATGGATGACTAATAAAAGTACGTGCCCGACTCACAGCTCCATCACGCAAGCAAGCACCACTCACCAGTGTACCTTGGCTCTTTTGAGCTCGTCAGCCTAGGTAGCAAGGCTACCCAACAGACCGAGGTAAATCGAAAAACAATCAGATCGTGGTCGTTGGAGCGTCAGCGAAATGGTTATTATAGCGTTAGCGCAAGAGGGTTGGAAAGAGTCGTGGACGCCAAGACCGCTTGCGCCAAGAATCTCGGATGGTGCACCACCACCGCAAGAGAATTTTCTCTGGGCAGAGGGCTCGGAATCTTCCGGGCTGCTTTTGGTTTGATGATAGCCTTGGTCATTAGCTCGATTATGATATACGTAGGGCTACTTCATCATACCCCTATATACTCACATAGATGGCCCAGCAATTCGATTTCTATGATGTTTGCCAAGAGCCCGCTTCTGAACGCAGGTTTCCGGTTCCCACAATCTCTTTTCCAACTCATGCCGAGATGCATGTCCTCTGCGGGTGCTAACTGGTAGCGATCTACACGGATGTTCCGCGTTTTGGCGTAAGCTTCAGGGCATCCGGGCTGTATGGTCATTGATGCCTTTTCCAAGACCATCCTTACCAGCGTACCGTGCAGAAACTTTGGAATGCGTGCTTCATGCGGATAATACCCGGCGTCCGGAAGTCGGCTTCATCATCTGGTTTTCGAGCTTGCATAAGGCTTGACGTGCTTGACCCAGCTACCATAGCCTTACCTTAGGCGGAGGATGGCCGGGGACGGTTTTTTTTCCGGGAATAGCAGCTTGATCCTTTTTGGGTAGTATGTCCGAAAGTACTCACCACTCACAGAAGTGCAACTGGGTTAAGCTTTGAAAGAGAGGAACGGGGAATGAATATAAAATCGCTAGCTGCGGAATATTGCGTTGGAATTTTAAGATCGATGGAAATGAGCTGCATGCAAGAAGTCCGAGGTTAAAGACTCCCCTTGCAAGCATTGTGACGTCGATTATTCATGAGCACCACTTATGCATCTTGCATCGCATACCACATCACCATGCATGCAGTCACATGATGACGTCGGTAATCAGCTTCTCTGGCAGTAACGATCTATCCTTAGCCTTTCGCTTGGCTCTTTTGATCGACTGATCTCTGATTTATGCTTCCTCAAAAACTAAATACCCCAGGGTGGGGAACTTGATCCGAGATCCGGACCCAAGAATTCGATTTGAATTTAGTTGGACCCGGGGTCCTGTGGATCATTGCATCCAGTACCAATCAAAAGTTGCGCAATACTGCATATCAATGCAAGCGCTCGCAGCCGGCTGCAGCCGCGGCTGCGAGCATGAGCTCATCATACACGCAGCACTCAACCAATGTGACGGCGATGACCATGCAGTGTTTCAGGTCGCCAGTGGTTGCCTGATAAGTTAGAGCGAGCACTCCAGCGGAACAGCAGACTACTGGCTACCACCGATCCATCAGGGTCTATGATAGTGTGGTAGAGATGCGCAAGGTGAGAATTCAACCGGTCCCTGCGTCTCATATTTCGAGGCTGTGCAGTAGGTCGAAAATATATTGAAATTTTAGAGTCATAGCGAGAAGTCGTCAAGTAGCAGCCTACTGGTAAGGGTTCTCTGTGTTGGCCTTCGCAATATATATCATCAAGCCCCCTCCACTTTTCAACATTCTTGTATAAGGTTGGTTTTTCCACAGTATTACAGACTGGTCCGGTTGGAGTCTGCACTATTACAATCGACCCTTCAGTAGCTTACCGCTACGTCCATTTACCTCTGTACTTAGGTCACATCGCAAGATTCTCCCATCAGGCCTCTCTGACTGTGGAGGACAACTGATCAGAGTGGTCCTCCAAGAAGTCTCACAATGCCGTTCGTCATCGTAAGGTCATTCCAAATTGAAGCGAGGAGAATAACATTTCGCAGCAACAGCACAAGCCATCCGCAGCAATCTCTTCCTACCTTCCTAGCGTCTCAAATCCCTACAAGACCCCAGCTGCAAGCTTGGCTTGAGAGGACGGAAACACATGAGCAGATGATGCTTGGACAAAGGACATCTCGATCCTTTGCAGAAATAATGCATCTGCGCGAAGAGACGGATCAAAAGCTCGACAAGGTCTCTGGACAATAGACCTGGGTATAAAGAGGAGCAGAATAATAGAAGGGATAAATACGATTGGGAGATGGAAACAACACGGACGGGATGGAAAAGGCAAGCAAGGGAACGCAAACATGGTCCGAAAATGGCTACGCTCATCGAAGGATCGGGGAATGATGCTTGTCCAGACGTGGTATGGCGCAATGTGCTATTATTTTAGTTTCTGCGGGGACCATCGGTATAGGAACCCGCGATGCGAAGGGCAGCGGAACCTGGGAACAGTTCGTAGATTAAGTACTTAGGGAGGAGGCGGCAGCGTCCCGGGCCGACGTCGGCGGAACTCCTGCCCTAGAGTGGTGGAAACGCTTGGCAAATGCTTGGCAGCTGCTTTGGCCTAGGTACCCATGTACTTTATTTCTTTGAGCTCCTTTTTCAGAATCATGAGAATCAAACGAGCGACTAACCCGCTACCTGGACTCCTTGTGCAACGCACGGTGTATGTTTTTACCACTTCATGTTGTTCCAGTATTGCGATTTTGACCTTACGCAATGGTTCCCTCCGATTTCCTCCCTTCCAAGAACTCCGACTTCCTATAGAGTCAGCCGAAACAATCAGTGCTTGAAGAAGGCGGAGAAAAATGCTCCCGCAAGTAGTAACCTGTCTACTAAGCCGTCCCTGCGGCTCATATCAAGAGTCAGCGCAACGGCCTCAAAATACAGGAGAAAAGACCCTAGAGTTGATATGCGCGTGGGACAAAAGACGGACGGAAAGTAGGTAAATGTAGTTGGTGTCTTGGGCGCCACTGACGAGTCTGTGTCGTTGAGAGCAAAATGGCACTCATACTTACACTGTTTGTCAGATTACGTCAAGGCGGTAATAACACTAGCTTTTGTTGATTGGATACAATAAAAAATAGCGAGGGGAACGACGGGCTCGCGACGAATGAGGTGAAGGTGTGTCAGTTAACAACAGTAGTATGGTGATACTTGCACTGCATGTCATCCTTCGGGCATTCTCTAGGCGCTGAGATTAGATTTTTGGGTCTCAACTGTTTAAAGTACACTAACCTTCCGCCGCCAAATTTCTTTTTTTCGGGAAGGAATAAAACCCAATACTTGGAAAAATTAGGGTCTTTACCCTTCGAATTCTGCCTGAAATTGCCTGAATTTCCTCGAATTGAAGTGGCTCGCACTCCTCGCCGCTGGTCCGCGTTCGTCGTCGCTGCGGGATTCCACCATTCTCAAATTTGCCTTGAATTGCCTGACCGAATTGCCTAGAGCTGAAGTGGTTCGCACGCGCGCTCGTCGTCGCCACGGGGTTTCACGGCTCCATTCGGCATATCAGCACTTATTCTAAACGACTAATGATTCTTAAAATACCCTCCTTACCTTCTCTATTCTTGTAATGTTCGAAGTCTTAGTGGTACCGGAGTCTAGAATTATTACCAAGTGTATGAGGCTCCCCAAATACGGACGATGAGACTATGCGGTCCACGCTCAAATAATGGCTTTTGTGCGACATGCTTGGGATTTCTTGAATCATGACTTTGCAGTACTTCAGATATGCGCACTCTTATAAAGTCTGTTGGCTAGTCGGACATTTCTTTGTGTGCAAGGACTGCAACAGCTGCCTCTTGCAGGAAACAAGCTCCATCGTGTCAGAGGTATACCCTTACCACGCGTTTTGTTTAGGGCACTCGAGACGTGTACTGTAATTTTTTGTACGATACGCCTCCGTACATAGTGTATGTAAATTTTGAAAGTACCTCTGTACCTTATGTAGGATTACTCTCGCAAAGACGCGGAAGCTGAAGTGCGAGCCGCAAACTAGCTGGTTATTGATAGAAGTGGGTTTTAGGTAGTGAGAATTGACGAGAGTGACGAATGTGGTCGTAGAAAATTGTGATTGGTGGTTGGCGGTCGAAATCCAACTTCCGGTAGCGTAACTCTAGCAAGCGGATTACTGCACTTTTCTGGTTGACACGTTCATCCTAATACTGTACCCCTCGCCCCGTCATCACATTTTCACGGTCTTCTCCACCACGAACGAAATAGTGACAGAAGTCAAAGTCAATCTCCTTTACCCACGAATTCTGCCATTCATTCGGCACCTCTCGTCGTCGTCTCTAAGCGGCCCGAGTCCCGCATTGAGCTCGTTGGCCTCGCACATCGCTGAAAGATGGTCTGCCAAATCCATACGAAGATGCCGTGTGTCACCACCAAATCCCATCTAGTCTGAGACTTTGACTAATGGCTCATAATCCTCATAGGAAAAACAACGACCCTCCTCGTCAAACTACCGGCGGCCCCCCGCACAATACAGGGCCCCAAGCACCCCAGCTGAAAGAGTGGTGTAAGACAAAAGAGACGCACGAGCAATTGGCAGTAGGAAAAAAGACGTCGCGATCTTTTGCCCAGACACTGGGTTTTTTGGAAGAGATGGAAAAGAGGATTGATGGCGATGACGCATATGCAGAAAATACATGAGGCTGAAGAAGGTGGACAATGAGTTTGAGATGAGGGTATGAGTGATGAATGATGGACGTGAGACTTGAAGACGTGTCGAGAGCAGGCTTGGCGCTCGGCGCGTTAGTCTGGCTATTGCATTGGGAGAGCAACTGTCGTTACCATCTTCAATATGAATGCGAGCTATCAAGTTTTTGGACTTTACTGTTGCTTGCGTTAGAGTACAATGAGTCGATGGAGGGTATGAGAATCGTGCTACTGTATTTTCAATGTTAGTCTCCATGGCGCACCTGTCGCACCACAATTGTCTTTCATCTTCTACCTTCATCTCAAGAGCTTCGCCCAGGTGTCGTCGAGGTAGATATTCCCGGGGTTTCTCGGCTCGGGCAACGGGCTTTGCCTGCGCTTTTCTGTGACTCTTGTGCTTTTGCAACGACGTTGCGGCGCAACATCCAATTTCTCTGATGCCATAGTACACTCCCAGATCTGCCTACGCGGTCGACATGCATACTGCAAATGAGCTTGTTGAAAGATTGGGATGTGATATCAGCACTGCGCACGTGCCGCGGTGCAGTTTTGGGTTGTGGAGGTAGGTGCTGTTGTCGCAAAGTTGACCCTGTTGTTGGTTGGATCATGAAGCAAGCTTAAAGTCGTCTGCCGGCCGGAAAAGAGTTGGCCGCTAATTCCACTGCCAGGCTTCATCAGACGCGTCCTATCCAAAAGTCAACTGATAGAGTGAAGACACCAATGGATAGCGCGACATCTGGCTTAATGGAAGAATTAATTGGGGTCGTATCTTTATCAAGTCTGTCTGGGCAGGACATTCATGCTCTGAGCTGCGCCGCAGTCGGGAGACAGACAGACTCTCAGCCTTGCCAGAGAAAGTCGGTAGAACTTTTCAGCGAAATCCAACTACAAAAAAATACGAAGTCGCCGTCCAGCACCCTTATTCTCTATACAAAATCTTATCCGCGCACGATGCGTTGCCCTTTGCTTCCCGGCAAGAATTTGTGGAAAAAATCTACAGCTCTTTGAAGCCCAACTTTGAGAGCGTTGCCATTCCATGTTTACCAGATATTTATCACAGGTATTCCACAATACAAATCTCCTTTGCAGTAGGGAAAAAGATGCTCTCATTCGAAATGACAATGCCACCCTTCCACATGACATTTATCCTCCGCGAGAGCCTCCCCCTCAATAGCCAAGCATCAAGTACCACAACCTCCTCAACAGACCTCCAGCACCCCAATATCCGCTCCTCAGGCCTTCCTCCTTCTCACTCCAACCACCGATCCCCCACCCCATCATCTCCCCCCCCTCTCCTCCGCCCTCCTCCTCTCCCTTTCCCTCTCACTCTCCGATCTGTACCCCGTGCGCGACGTACCCCCCTGAACCGCCAACTGCTCATGAGTCTCCGGCCGTCGACGCCACTGATCTATTGCCGAATAATTGCCATTATTGCTATCACGAGAAAGCCGAGTAGCCGTCAATCGATAAGAGTAATGTCGATTCGGATCTTGAGACGAACTTCAAGGGACGAAGGAAGGCCGTTAGTAGAGTATGATGAAGTGTATGAGGGAGGTGGAGGCTCACGGCATGGTGAATTGCGTTCTGCTTTAGTCGGGTACTGCGTTATGTTTGTGGGGTTGGGCCGGTGGAAGAAGAAGACTTGGTCTTGGTGCGATAAGAGGGGTGAGTGATGGTCAATTCGAGAGCTCGAGTTGGTACTGTATCGATAAGGGTAGATGCTCAATGGAATCGAAAGATGAATAGATATGGAAATGCTCTTCTGGGTTCTGCTGCAAGCGTTGTGGAAAGATGTTTTGTAGCAGGTGGTCCTTTTTATAAGCATCTCTCGAGTCCTTCTCAGGGTGAGTCTGCCTAGATACAGGGTCCGTCTGGTGACACCAGCAAGTCCTCCTTGACAAGTTTTCCCTGAACTCTGTGCGCATCGCCCCATTCTCTGAGTCCTTTCAGGCAGAAAGTTGGGAGGCACTGTCAAAGAGTCTTGGCGAGCCGAAATTACGAAACCTTCAATAGGATTCTGCTTCCTCTCCTCATTGTGTGCTCATTTCTTCTCCACAACTGAAGCTTTTCTATCACCGTGAGGTATAATTCATGGCTTATGTGACGTCCCAATGAACGGAACAATACAAGGGAGAAGACGGATCGAATCCGAACGCCTCGTATGTCTCGCAGGTTGTCTGGTCTTAGAGCTCTGACAGAATGCAAGACTAATTCCCACTCGTCTCGTTCTACATAGCCACGGCCCTAGTATCATGAGTTGTGGATGTTGTAGCCCTTCGCCCTCTATTATCCCAGTCTATCAGAGATTTTCGGGTAGTAGACAGGATGCCAAGCAGTTGAGCCACAGTACCCTCTTTCAATCTTTTTCAGCCTATAGTACCGATCAAGATTTGATCTTAGCGAAACAACGCTCCACAATCTCGTCTATCCCGCCAGGCTCACCTCTCACTCGAGGACTGGATGACTTTGGAGGTAGCGAGATCGATGTGTGTACGTTTTTTAAATGGGTCCTCCTATTGTCGGACCGCCCAATGACGGCCCTGCAATTACCCAATTGGCAAATGAATTTCTCCCCATGCTGACGTTTGTGTCGTGACAGGCTGTTCGCTTTGGAGCGGCCCGTGAAAAGTTTATGGCCACAACCAAGGACTGGACACTTCAGGCCGTTCTCAATTGGTGGAGTCGAGACGGTGGCTGTAGAGAGACAAGAAACCGGGGGGCCTTTAGATTTAATTGAAGGTGGACTGATAGAGGATGCACTCGAACTTATTACACGGGGTACAGATGTGAAATTGACTGGGGGCCCCGGCCACCGCAGGGCATCCCTTATGTCGAAGCTGCCATGCTGTCCAGGCTCTGCGAAAGGGGCTGGTGCCATGAGATAAAATGGATCTAACGTGGCGGCATGAATCGACCTCAGACATCCTTGTCCGCGAGGCGGGCGTAACTCGTACGCGGATGACCTTGACAAAATCGGAGGGCCCTTATTTGAGGTAGCTTCCGCTGTCGTACAGTCCAAGGGCATGTCGTAGGGGGGATACGTCTCATGGACTGATTCAAAGTTTAGGTTTGTAGGAATTGATCTCTCGGCAGCGTCAAATAGTCCACGGTACTCCTTGGCTTGTAATATCGCATTGCGGGCGTCCTCACCATATATCACTGTCCCGGTAGAAGATCTGCTTTCAAAGGAGGCTTCAGAAAGGCAGTAAGAGAGCGAATAGTGATGCATAAGGTATTGGTAGCTCTGCGTCTGCTCCTCTAGAACATCTTCTAACTCTTCATAATCTGTAACCTTTGTTTGATTCGCTGTAGGATCGATGACTTCCCCTGCCTCGTTGAAATGTATGCTGCCAACAAGTCCCAGTACACTATTTGAGGCCGCAGGTGGATTTCCTCTGACAAGTTGTGTCCCGTTCTGCCCGTGGCCACTCTGTCTTTGTGCGAATTGAGGACAAGCGCTGCTGGTGATCGTCGGAGACGACTGGGTAGGGCCAAAGGAAGTAACAGCTTGAGAGAGCCAATCTATCTCATCGTATGCAGGGCGTAGAGTATGTGTCTGGTAGGCTGTGTTCGAGGATCAGTAAAACTCAATTTTCACGAGGACAGAATTATTCCTACTGGACCTGCGTTATGTCCATCGATCTTCCACTGCGGTCTTCATTCATGGTGCTCGAAGAAAAATAGAGAGTACTCTAAGCCGGGTGTAGATAGACACGAGGCTCCTGCTGAAACGCCACCGTAGACACCACTAGGCGTGAGGTTGAGCGTCGAAAGAATGATTGAAATCGTTGGTTAAGTGAGCGATGTTGTCGAGTCTGCTAGTTTCCCGGAAGATGTCTTACCAAGGACAGAGGACCTAAAAAAACAAATTTTTGTCGAAAGAAAGGATAGGGTTATTGCCTAGCTTCCCACGCCCGTAAGCATACGCGGTAAGGATTTATTGAAGGACCACGCTTGAATAGGATCACTCTTGAATTAAGTTCGGGTGCCTGGCAGCGATGACAATCCAGTCTGCTACTAGGTATGTAAGAGGCCCAAGCTTCTTCCACGTGTAGGTTCGCGCTAGTTCATTTTGAGGTGCGAGACTTTGTCAGAAATATTTGATGCTGAGACAAAATAGTTCACGCAGGCGTGCAGCATAGTGTCCTCCGTGTGAGTCTCCGAATCTTCGTATCAGGCAGCAAGATCTTAGACGAACCGGAGTATGAGTTCGTCACGTTAATGCATAGCTTGGTTAGAGAACCTCTTGGCTTGACGAGTGATGCGACGAATCATGTGGACCACAATTATTGTAGAACCCATGTCATGCGTATCAGAGACTCAGCCACAAAACAAGTCTCGGACCGGTGATGATGTACATCTCGGTACTCGTACGTCGGTGTTGTCAGAACATATTAGGCGCATGGCGAGGTTGACAGGTCATTTCGGTACCCAAAGGCCTTGGCAATGATTACTGTCCGAGGTCAGGCGACCAACGGCAAATCTGAAAGCCTTGGGCTCATACCATCTAGGCCAGCGGCTTGTCACTGGTGGATTCTGAGCTCTGAAAAAAGATGTTGAAACTGCGAATGACGGAGCAGCAAGTATTGATTGAGAGACAACACAGGAGTCGTCATAGCAGTCAACTGCGCCTTCGGAGGAGTCCTTAGATCTAAGCCACAGACAGTCCCAAGATTTAAGACTGAATCCAGGGGTCCATTGATGGACCGGATAGATTCCATAAAGTGCTGACTAGATGATGTTCAACAGCTTGATCAATTACTGCTTCAGAACTCACAGACTATGAAATTTCAAAAAGCTTGAGAAGGATCAGGGAGATTACCATTATGTAGCCTAGAAGCGGAAGAAAATCGAGGTAGTTACCCACTTTTCCTTCGGGAAAAAGGTTTGTGCAAGGCTACGTGCAGTAGAGATAGTCGAAACTTTGGCATATCGCTCCTCGGAGCCCTAATTCAGCTCTAGTTGCGACGTTTATACTTCATTGTGTGGCGCTGGAGGGTTGTTATCGTCGTCTCTCAGGATTGCGATAGACGTCTTCGTGCATTAGCGCCGCAGAAAATCCCTCACGCAATGTATACCTGTTCCAGGACTGCGAGGTCGTAAGACGCCCACTTGGGCTGCAAAGTACTGTCGCTCCCAAAACCTGAGTTATTCAGACGTCGATGGCTCACAATGCCATTGTTGTCTCCATTGGTACGTGTTCTTATATTGTGCTGATACTGAGAATGGCCATCTGCAGATAACAGCTACCCTGCGTCTCAGCCTGAGCAGAGCTCCAAATATGGTACCGCGCCAGATACAAACACTCCGATCACGAATGCAGGTACAGCGGTCTCTTCCCAAACAATAAGGATCTCGCATTGGCCGGGGGTTTCTTTGCCCGCAAGCGTTTCTCCCCCCCCACGTGGCAAGGGCGAAATTGCCATCAGCCCTTACCATTCACCGAATCAGCAAGAGGGGAGACACATATGATAAAACTGCACTTGAACATACCCCGGCTACTGTTCTCTTCGGGACTGGAGACGCGATGGGCTATGGGACACCAAAGAGCAAGGAAAATATACGTACTGCGTTGGAGCTTCGATCATAGATACCAGAAACTGAACGGCGCGCGGTATACCAAGGAGCAGATGGCTGCGAGTTCTCGTGCTTGCTCGAAGAGGTGGCCACATACAAAGAATGAGGACCAGACCAGACTGAATGTCTATTACAAGAGCTGCTGGGAACAAGGCAAGGTCTATGACACGACGAGAAGCATCAACCTCCATCACCAAAAAGTTTCTATACTTTGAAACAAACTCACCAACACACCCGAGGACGTTGCTGGTTCAGTGGGTGGTGGAATGAAAAATCTTCCGCCAGTCCTGTAAGGCTGAGCATACGCTACGACCCAACGCCCCTCTACGCGGGAGCTTACCATAGCCTACAAACCAGTATTAGCTGGACTGTCGAAAGGGTAGTCAAACTGTCCAGCATTTCCCAACTCACTACAAGTACAAGAGCGGAGCGTCGGGCTTGTGAAAAGAGGCATTCACGAAGATGATTAGGGAGCATTTAGCGGGCTTGAGGTAGATTTAGGCATACCAGTCACACCAACTGGGGATTCTGTATAGCTCTTTCGAGGATTCTATCAAAGTCCCTAACAGATGCCCGTGATTAGTCTCGTCCTCCTATTGCTTCTTACGCCTCTTCACTACTCTAGATCTCCCCTTCTCAACTAGTGATCTAGTCAGTCCTGCTGACCTACAAATCCTACAAAAACGTCTTCAAAATTTCTCGACCCATCGCTCCCTCGTCTTGAAAATTATGATTCTCTGTTCGCGGAATGGGTGATATTGCGACTTTCATATTTTCCATCTACATACCAGCTCCTTTTATCAGAGATGATTTATCCGATACGGATAAAATAAGGCGATCTCGAACTGAGAAGCAAGTACTAGAAACTCCAAGTATCCTTGTACACTTGCGCCATAGTACCCCCATGCTACACCCGCTGCAGAAATACCTCAATCCTCCCAGTCTCAAACTGAGAATGTTTTTTCGGGCTACCAATGATGGACAGATCCCGCAAACCAAACCATATCTTGCAGTAAGTACTAAATTATCCTTGAATCCATTGGCTTAGGTAACGAAGAAACAATACCACAAGAATGTCACACATAAGCCGCAAAGCCCCTCCTCACGCCCTTTCAAATCGCCCGATCTTCCCGCTGCCTCATCATACCACGCCCCCGCCAAGCCTCCAGTCGCCCCAGAACTCCCGTGACTGCCAATCCGAGCGTTATATCTTCTTTATGAGAATTAAAATACATTCCCAATGATATTTCCGCCAAGAACGCGTAAAAGCCTTGGCCCACACTTTTGACAGGCGTGCAATCGCCGAAGGCTTCGGCGATGGCAGCCACAAGGATACAAAGTGCTTACCCCACCATCTCACTATCTCTAAGGGATGGCCACGTTGCTGCGGTTCCGGTGGTGCCGATACGCCCTTGTATGGCCCGTGCGGGTGAGGCCAAGCTTGACTTTTGGGTTTTGTGAAGGTGGACCCGGTTGACTTGGACTAGGGTTTGGGAGCGTGGGTGGAAGGAATTTTGGGGGGTGAGGGGAAGTGGAGTGAGTCTTTTTTTCCCGGCTTCTTACTGGGCGGGATGAGTGAAAGGTGCGTATGGGCAGGCTGCGCAGGTACCAAGCAAGAGGTGGCGAGCCGAAATTAGTTTGTAGTATTTTGAGTGACGTGCTAAACCCGATGTCATCAACAAAGGGCATTCTCTGTCTAGTATCGTAAAATCTTGATTAAGGAGACCGCCACCTAACTACGCAAAGAAACTCCTGGCCGTGAGGCTCTCCCGTCTATTCTGAAAACACCAATTATGCGAAATCCTCTAACTCTTTCAATGGCGCCCCGTCTTTCCCCCTCTCTCCTCTCACCTAGAATCCCTCACCCCCCTCAACCTCTCCACCTTTTTCTAACAGTATAGCCCCAATTACCTCCTACTCCTCTCTTCCGCCCTGCGCCTCTGCATCTCCCGCTCCCTGTCCCTGGCACGATCCGATCTTGCTGTCCTTCCAGTCACCGCCAATTGCTCATGTGTATGCGTTGTCCTGTTCCAATGGTCCAGAGGCGAATAACGCTGTCCCCCTTGACGGGCGAGGTTACTGGCAGATAGTTTGGGACGCTTTTCGGGTTCTTTGCCTAGCCAGCTGTGTTCAAGTAATGAATGTTAGCTAGTTTCGTGAGAGAAGGAAGGAGGTGCGTAATTGGTAGGGAAGACGAACGGCATGATTGCTTGATATGTTCGTTCAGGGTTCGTGTGGCAGTGGTGTTTGGTAGGGTCTTGTTTCGGAGGTGCTCGTAGTGGTTTTTGGGGAACTTTGGGCTTGGGAGACTTGATTGACTGGGCGGTTAAGAGCAATGATGTTGAAGTGTAAGGAGAAAGAGTGTTGCGTAAGTATGACCTGGTTGGAGGATCGTGGATGGTGAACGGAATTGGATTTTGAAAAGGCATGCAACAAGCTTTATATGGGGTGCTCCAGTCCTTTGTGTCCTTCATGCGTCCTTCGAGTCCTCTGAGGCCTGTGTGTGAGCCCTGTGAGCCCTGAAAGCCCCTGAAAGACCGGTGTGCCCTTCGGGCTCTCTGGGCGTGGTAGCCATAGTCCGGTGTTCCTAGTAGACGGCATGTTAATTCCCATAGCTATGAGCCCTGGGCTGTGCCGTCACACACTTGATCATGTCGTTCAAAAATAAGAGGGAAGAGCAACGACATAGGTGAACAGCATGCTCTGCAGAATCATGATGGGATTCAAGGCCCAGATTGTCCGAATGTAAAGTAACGTCGCAAAGCTCACAACTCAAAATCAGTCGAAGGCATAGCACCAGAGGGTATCATTGCTCAAACGTTTTCTACCACCCTCACAATTCACTCACGTCCGAATAGGCGCTAGCCATTATTCTGCGGTCCCTGATTCAAAATCTGCATATTAGTTGAGCCCGACTCCAAATCGCTATCAGCCTCTCGTTTCCGCTTCCTGGATGGAGCAGGCAAATAGTAGTCCGGATGTTTAGCTCTGACATGTTTTAGCCGGTTGTCTTTGCGACCAGGAGCGAAGGAAGCGTCGCATCCTTCTTTAAGACAAGGAAGCCGGGCCATATCATTATGTATGTCACGCTCATGTCGCTTTAAATTCGATTTGTCCGTGAAAGTTTTGTCGGGACAGAGTAGGCAGCGGCACGATTTTTCGGCTTCATCTGGCGCATTGGGTAGCGAAAGAGAGGTAAGAGAGGAAGAATCGGTAGGACAGACGGATGGCAGTCTAGCTGGGTTCGAAGGCGGGCGGTCTCTGATCAAGTGGCCGCGGACTTGCTGACTCTCGGATGTTTCTTCGAATGAGGACGGCGATGTAGAATACAGAGAGGTTTGTAAGCTACTTCGAGGAATTGAGCAAGATGACGCATTACTTGACGAGCTTCGGTAATGTCTCAATCCTGGTGGAAGTCTGATTGACGTCTGAGATGTAGGGATGCTTCCTGTCACGCCACGCATACTGAACCCAAAGTTTTTATCGATTTTGGAGAAAGCCGCATGATCGAGTACGTCCGATCAGCATCGGCGTAGAAGTCGCTCACACTTTCGGCTATGGGAGTTTCAAACTGGGGTTGATCTCCATTGCCTAGAGTGTATGCAATCTGATAGTTGTTTGGAAGGTATCGACTATTATCTGAAGGATTTCTGGTACTTTCGCCTGAAGCTAAAGCCTGACGCAAATTCTGGTCAAGAGTTTGCGTTCCGTCATAGAGGCGTGTTGGCGACGGGATGTTGGTGTGCAGTGCGGGTACGGCAATTTCGCTTCGAATACCATGAGTGTTCACAGTGGGATCTGAGACAACAACACAAGGTATTGGAAGACCCGGGCCATTCTCTGGTCTTCCAGGGTCAGTCGGAAGTCCTGGCACAGACACTGCACCAACCGTCTCAGAGGGGCCCGTGGACGTGTCGTTCAACCCTTGACAGGGGCGACATTGGGTTTGCACGTCCAAAGGGACCCGAGAGGTATCCATTGAGATTCCAGATCGAAGGATTTCGGGGTACATTGGTTCATGTGGTAGGCCACCATGTCCATGCACACTACTAGGATCAACATGTTCTATCTCCTCAAACTCGCCTAAAGTTGAAGGCTCCAGTTGATCAATTTTTCCATCTCCATAATTGGCGTTCGACACATGAGGTTCAATGTCGTCGAAATCATTCCACCCTTCGATAGAAGACAGCTCGAAGTCGGATGCCCAGGATTCGTCTGAGTTTGAGATTTGAAACGACTGTAACAGAGGATGTTCGACACTGAAGTCTTGTTGAGAGTATTCCTGTGGCTTAACCGCAACAAGTGATTCATGCAATCTCTCTGGCGCGCTACAATTTATCAATCAGTTTTGCTCTGGATTCTAGGCTTCTAAGTCATCTCACCTTATCGCATCTTGGGTCTTTTCGAGGGGCTCTTTATTCATGTTGATTGACCGGCACGGAGGAGAATGCAACGGCAATGGTCGAATCGTTCGTAGGATGCGTCTAGGAAGCCGTATAATGACGGGTAGTTGGCGATGGAGGAAAAAGGTGAATCTGCAACCGTTGACACTATTATGCAAGAGGATGATCAAAGCACGCTGAAAGCGACTCGGCCTGTTGAGTGTGAGACCCAATATGGAATCCAATGTCTGAAGGCGCCAGACGCTGGTAAATCTGACCGATGTAAGGTTGATGTATGAGATGATCGACGCGGAGGACCCACAGGTATTAAGCAATCAGCTTTTATCAAACTCCAAAGCGCGACAAGTCTTGGTGGGATGAGGAGCGTTGAGGGAAAGGGAAAGATCGGCGGATTGGCGTGCGGGAGGACTTTAGGTGGCTATGCCGTGGTCAGAAGCCGACAGACGCAGTCCAATGTTTTAACTTTGGCAATCCTTAAGACCGTATTAGACTGTACCCAGTCCACACGCTGTTCAGCTGGTGCCAGATGCACCGTGATGATAGAGGGATCAGGGGCCAAAGCACTGACGGTTGTATCGTGGTTCCAAATCTTTGATGTTGTATGCTTGCCATGACGAATCTCTCATCTTGTTCAGGGCAGGTGTCTTGGGTCGCCCATTCCACCATTACACAACAGCAAGGTTGGTAGGCGGACTACCCAACAGTGACACAAGATTTGGGGCTCTCATTGTCATTTTAGAGAGTATGAATTGATTCATGCAAAGTCTCCAGCCTTGCCGAGTGCTCCCCGTATGTCACAAAGCTGGTATGGTTGCCTCACAGCCAATCTTTAACCGCCGCGTCCCATTCAATCGAGCAGTGAGATGAGTTAGGAGGTGTGACTGATTAGAAGAAAACTTGTCAGCGATGATGTGGTTGTCAGAAAGAGAAAAATGAGAAAGGGATCTCATCATGGGCAGATTGCGAAAGTAAACGCCTCGCAGCCTTACCTAGTCATCCAAGCTAATGCTCAAGAGTACAAGTCAAAACGAACGTTGACCGGGAAAGGGGTCTAGACCGAAGGTATTGCGACTATTAAGTTGAAGCTAATAGTGTGTGATACATTGAGAGCTGAAAGGCTCGCCACCGTGAAGAGCTCATCAGGAACGCAGAAATTTCAATCAAGTCGGGAGAAAGCCTGAAGGATCGCCAGGAGGATGTAAATCATTCACGTGGGATCAGGGAATGGGGTCAGTATTATAGAGGTAGATCATGCCATGGTGCTAGGTAAGTCGAAACGGGCTTTTAAGCCCGCGCATAGATGCTCGACCGTTCAGCCAATAATTGACCCTTAACTTTCCCCAAAATGATATTCAATGCGGCAATAATTGATGATTGGCCGAATATGGATAATGCGTACCAGCATTGCATTAGCGTATGCACTTCATACCAATCGATTAAGACAATCACCTATTACGCCAATATTGATCTGAGTGAGCGCCAAGTACCTTGCTAAAGTCCCACAATGGAACAGTGAATAGGAAGATGGTGTTCTAAGTCGGCGGTCAAGTTGGCATGATGGTCAGAAAGAGAGACTCTTCGGATTTACAAATCTAAAACGCAGGCCATTATAAGATTGTAAGGTTTCATCTTCTAGGATTGATAGACTAGGATATTTATTAGTAGACTGGATGGAGTAGTGGGTTGATTTATACCGCTAGAGACCGTATTTTTTGTGGTGAACTGAGCAAACAATACCACGTCATTTTAAGGCCCTTCTGCATAAAAATCACCATTCCAAATGAGAATCAGATGGAGTTCTCATCTGTCAAATATCGCCGAACAGACCTCTTTAAGAACAATCTCCACCAGTGTTCCGAAACTAATCTTCGCGGACGAAAGGCGAAGACTCGACAGCTTCTCCGCTGATGGACTGTTGTTAGACCTCCCAAAGGCCAGACACCTTCGGGACATATTCGGAGGCTTTTTCTCTTCTCAACCTCCTCCACTGCTCACAACGACATGAACAACGCTTGCAGCGCTCAATTTTCAGTTGCACATAAGGCATGGAAAGCAAAAAAACAATACGCATACTGGCAGCACTGGAGCCTAATAGTATGAGCGGGATGGCACGGCAAAAGAATAGCCCTCAATCATGAAATCTCGATGACTCGTCAAGTCAAGATGACTTTCAGCACCATACACAGGACTAGCACTGTTCAACAAGTTGATCTCCAAGAGCCAAAGGGCATGGCCTCGTGGAGAGAGCGAAAACCCAGGCAACCACCGCACATTCGGACCACAGCATATGGAGAGTATATGGTACTAGTGGACACATGAAGAGGAATTTTTGAAAATTTCAGAGAAGGGGAAGATCTATATCGAATTTGCGGAGGCAGGCGCCGAGCGATGGCGACGTGTGATCTGTGATGCATGGCCATGTGTTCACGGAATACATATGTAGGTCTATACACCCCCCCCCCCCCCCCCCCCCCCCCCCCCCCCCCCCCCCCCCCCCCCCCCCCCCCCCCCCCCCCCCCCCCCCCCCCCCCCCCCCCCCCCCCCCCCTCCCCCGGGGCTGAGCGCTGCCAAGATCCTGCGCTGACGACTATCCCTCCTCGTCGGTTGCCTCGATTACATCTCGTTTACTCGTCACGCGTAAACACAAGCCTTCCTATATGTCAAATTCAGAAGAAGCAGTGGCACTTATAAGAAGTAGCTGTCGATGCCACAAGGATGGGTATAATGGAGAGAGAGATGACACATGTTGGAGTAGTCTCCTGGCTACCGTGCTTTGTCGTCATCAACATGGGCACAGCGTCGGCATACTCATGGATCAGATCCAAAGTTTTCGAGCAGATCTAGAGCAGAAACTCTTAAGCAAGTTCATGAACATTTTTATTAGAGTATGTTCTAAGTCATGCGTCTTAGGTTAGTGACCCAAAACTTAGTACGGAAAAGACCACAACGGAGCTCACTAAGCTCTGCCATTCTATCATCGGGATTCTGCCAAGGGACTGTACATCTGAAGCCATTCGATAAACTCAAAATCCCGGCCGTCCTCTGTCATTCGTCTTTCCCGTCACCCCGATAATGTCATTAACTCCGCGGTCCATCAATCTTGTGTTCGAGCTGTTTCAAGCACTGTTTGGTCTTCGTCTTCGACCTTGAAGTCGGTTGTCCTACCGCCGCTTGCTCGTGCGTCTGAGCCTTCCTTTGCCAGGTATCAAGTTGTGCTTTTGACTGTCCTCCCTGTCTGGCGAGACTTTCTGCCGTGACTTTGGATGTGTGATCATCATGACTGTACGAGCACAATCATCAGCAGTGTTTAAGAAGTACTCTGATGCTGGGAGACAGACGGCATGATTGCTGATGGTGGACTCTCGCTTCGGTTGGCAGACCAGAGATGAGAGAGAGTCTGCTTAGTAGATTGAACACCTCGGGTTTGAGAGATTATGGACCAAATCCACGAAAAGGCTTTTGAATGCTGGTGATTTTATGACCGAAAGATGCAACCTTTGAGGAGCGATGTGGCCGTTATATAATGGTCGGGAGCTGTCACCGTTACCGTATCTGCTCAAGCGTTTTGAATCGATCCAAACCATGATCAATGGGACTTCGAGCGAGTTACGCCGATGCTTGAGGCCTGCAGCAATCCCCATTGGAGCAATTGCCCTCAGAATTCTAACTCTGCCGCTACTTAACAGCTACAATTTTTGGAGTGGTCTTATTTGAGTTTTCAGTCTCGTTACACATGTCAAACCTGCATTATGACGCTAATATTACCCATAACTCTAAGAAACATTGCTGACGCAACGTGATGGTCGACCAGCTAATGAGAAGCCTGGATTACCCGGCGATTGCATGGCCGCGACTGCTAGACATTTCAGATTGCTCCCAGCTGTCAATTACTCCGGGTTTAGAAGCAACATGTACTGTCAGTCACACGCTAGTCCTGCAGTAGCGCAGATGATCTACCCGCCGTGCACATAGACAATCTCGCTTTCGCCACCTACCCACAGTCTCTCCGTGGCGACAACTATGTGTTCATTGTCATGACTCTCAAGTTGGTCGACCGCCTTTTAATTTCCCCGCTATAAGTAGAATGTTTCCGAAATGGAAAGATGGTCCACAATCTGACGACCTCATGCAGGCCCAGGTATGCCGTCAATGGGATATCATGGTACAAGAGTGAGGAAATTTCGGCTGCTGAGTAGGGTCCACCACTAACACAGATGATTTCTGCATCTAGTGATCGCCGAACATTTGCGTTCATGGCGCCATCATTAAAGATAAACAATCGGCTACATTCAGACAGGTTCTCCACCACCATTCAGAGTTGATGCACTATTCCGAAACGACAAGGAGCAACAAGCTCTTGGAGCTAGTAAATTTGGAATTCTAGTATGGGGAAAAGAAATTATGGCGGTAGCGCACGTGTCAATGCAACTCGCTCGACTAAGTGCGAAGATATGGCTTGGCAGCCCGAGGTTCTACGTTGGGAATAATCAATCTCATTCGACGGCCTCGAGCGCTGCGTCATACTGACGAAGAAAGACTCAACAAATCTCCTTCGAGATACAAATTCTCTTGACGGATGTCGGAGTTTCTTAGCATACTTCTCAGGTAGATAGATCTGCATGTGCTGCTTACGGTAGGCAACATTTGTGAAGAACACTGGACGGGTCAAGACGTTCAAGTTCTTGATAAGGACTAGATCACAATTGCTGACTAGTATTCTCTCATAGAAGAACTTTCGCATTAGTCTCGTCCTGGGTACCAGCAGAACAACGAATGAAGACGGCAGAGTAGCCAGATTTTGGGAAACCAACATGTCATGCTACACACACCTTCGCGTCTGTCAGAGGCTAGACGCTTGGAGGACGTCCGAAGAGCATGCCACTTTCAGACAGCAATCACTGGTCATGGCTCTGGGCTTGAGGGAACAGCTATTCATACTACAAGAGTAGCCACCAGACATGATGACATAAAACCGAAGCCATCCATCCTCTCGGGATGTATATTCCTACGCTAGAGAAACCATCAAATTATCCGGAAAAGTCAAATTTGGCGGAATGTGAAGTCACCGAAGGACAGAAACCCACGCAGATAACGAGGAACAGTTAGATAGGATATCTAGCTCGAGCTTGCTCCGAAGTCACATGTCGCGCCAAAACCCGGACTACTTCCATGATGTATCATATTCTTATTGCAATTTACTACGTTTGAGCCCGCATGATTGACGTGATTGGAGACCTGTCAAATGACATATATTACGAGCGTTAGTTCAGCCTACCTTCCCTCTAAGGACTAGCCTACACCCCCGCTTTAGGTGCCATACCCTTTGAGTCCAATTTAGGCATAAAGGAGCATATAATGGCGTCACTATCATGCACCTCGCAGAGCGTTGCCGCCGGCCGTGTTACCGCCGATCCAGACTCGTACATGTGGGAGCGGCCGTGGCACGGGGATGGCACCCATTCCGCACATCATACAATTTAGCGCCTCGAGGTGTAGCGACAAACACTCTCAAACAATTGCGCTGCAGAAGGTCAGAAAACTGGCAAACTCAAAGTTGAGACTACGCCAAATTTGAAGCATTCCGGCAACACTCGACTCTGTCGATCTTCTACAGTACCCTGATTAGACACCTGAGTTCAAAGGCGTTCCTCCTTGAAGATGCAAGGCCTCAATATACCTTGAAGATTCCTTTTCTGTCATCGCAGTCTTCGCGCAGCTTGGTATCATAGTGGCATCAGCAATGGTGCCCAGTGGAGCCGAAGCTAAGATACGCAAAGCGGGCCCAGCAACTTTAACGAACACAAAGCTCAGGTGATCATATGTGCGCTGTCTCGAGCAGTTCAACCGAGAAGTCTTCCAGGTCGCTATGCAATGTCAACAGCCACGCCGTCACGGTGATCTAGAGAGTCAGTCAGTGAGGTCTGAAAGTCCTCACCCGACAGCAAGATTACTCATCAAAGCCTCTTCTTCACAAGCTGTAAGCTCGCAAACTTACGACTTTATTTGAACGCCCGATTGACGCGTCTTAGGAATTCCGGGTCAGAATCCCACGAGGCTTTTTGGTCTTGAGTCTCATTAGACGCTTTCACAAACAGTATAGCAGGGCATCGAATCAAGCTACAGACCCCTAAAGCTTGAGGGAGACCCTTGATTTAGCCGCATCTACACTGTTTCGGGTATCGGTACGAGAAGCCAGCTAGGTAACATGAAGTCTAGACACCATGTCCAATCCAAGCTCTACCGGCGATCAAATGTTCCGACCAGTTCGCTTGATCCTGGCCACTCCGGAATTTACAACGATAGTATGGCGTCAAGAGCCACAATATTCGTTCCCAAGAAATCGTATCATTCGTTTGGAAGAACCTGCCAACGAGATTTGAAATTCCAGGGTCGCAAAAGCGAAGTTGTTCGCCATGGTTTGAAGCGGACCTCAGCATGGCAGTCCCCGCCAATTATAGACCTGACTCCTAGATCGCTTGTAGGCGCTTCTATCAGCTGAGCTTTGATCTCAAGAGATCGTCGGATCAATGCAGAACGCGCGCTCGCTAATCGCTTGTCGCGCATCGCTTCTGCTAAGTCCACCATGTTTCAGCGGAAAGAACTTCATTTTCTACTTCGCCACACTCAAAAGCAGT
Organism: Usnea hakonensis; assembly: GCA_013423325.1. NCBI lineage: Eukaryota > Fungi > Ascomycota > Lecanoromycetes > Lecanorales > Parmeliaceae > Usnea > Usnea hakonensis. Next base: position 16,201 of record BLJB01000151.1, on the reverse strand, counting down.
GTTCCAGTCCGCTTCCGATAGATCTGGTCCTGGTCTCTTTCCCCGTTATTTGCCAGGACGCCTTTGTCGATCCCAACTCAAGCAGGTATCCTTTTTTCGAAAAAATTGTAAGATTCTACGATACTCAGTTGTAGACATCTATATGACTCATCATGCTGCTTTCTCATTTCATAAGCCTCCTTGGCTTGGCCATAGTGCATTCAGCCGCCGCTGTCCCTCCAGATCGTCTCCTCAGCCAAGCCGAAAAGTCATCGTCTCCTGGAAACCTATCAACAGCTGGGGTAGACGTTGCACGTAGCCTAAACAGAAGTGTTACAGCAATAAGCACAGATCCACGATTCTCATACACCTCAAAATTCGCCGAGCTGTTTCTTGACAAGAAGTCGGCATACGTGACTACGGTACTGGCTCTAATGGATCTCTCAACCAAAGGCTGGACATCAATATTGAGCTCGGAAGCAGATTACTCGTGGGCCCACTACGGAGCCGTGACCATCCGCATACACGCAACCGGTAACCCTTCAGTTCTGCAATATCGCTATGCGATCTGGGGTCTGTATTCAGCTATCCAAGAGTCCTACTTTCATGGCTTTAGAGCGTGCGTGTTGAGCCTGTATTGGAGTCCAATCGTTGGTGGGACGCGTCATCTCATAGGCTATGTATCAATCATCGGCGAAACATCTCTGCAGCTTGGCAGCGGTAATTACACCGAAAAGTCTGTTGGGCTCACTTCTCCAACGCATCCGGTGCCACCTCCAGTCGCGATGCTCAATGCTACCACTGCAGCAAACGGCTCCATCTCTCTTGATGCTGGCAAAGTAGATGGTATGAATTTGAGGGTCGAAGTCAAGTGGGAGAGCAGACCGATAAATGTCGACAACATCTTCCGTGTTGTGAACATGGCGATAGTGTACCTATCAGCACAGACTCAGCAAGGATATGTAAATAAACCTGGGGTCATCAAGGACGACGCATCACATACCTTCCTACGCTGGGACTCTACTAATTCCAGAGCGTGGCCGCATATGGAGTATAGGCACATGATCACGACGCTGGCGACACTGACAGTCTATATGTATGTGGAAGACCGCTTTGAAGATGTAAGGTTCATCTTATTTGTGAATGATGAGGAAGTGGGAAGGGGCTGGTTGTATGGAAACACGGAAGGGACCTCGATTCTGGCATGAGTCGCGAAAGTCGAGAAGCGAGATGCAGCATCCCGGAGATGGGTTTGAAGGAAGGTATTTCCAGGGGCTGTATATCTACTGTTGTACTGGTTGGGATCTAGGTCAATATCAGCCTTGGCAGGAGGCTTGGCGATCGGCAGGAGCGGCTTGGCATTCCGAGCACTCGCATCAATTTCTCTCAAGTCAATACCATACTTTCTACACACTTCACTATCTCGATATTACCTCCAGTCCTCATCATGACGCCTCAACCCCTCATAGCCGACCCCTACGTCAAAGCATCTGACCCGTGCCAACACGCACCCATCAGTCTGTCATGAATCATTACTTCTCAATCCCTTCAATCATCATTTCAACTCTCTCGAGCCACCGTTTCATCTCGCCCTTTGGCTTCAATGTCTTCTGTGACAACGCAATTTGTTCGTGTCTCTCAGTGGTATGTCGCCAAGTATTCAGTTGCGCCTTCGAATGGCGTCTGGGCGTTGCAAGCGTTACTGTCGTCGTCAGTGGAGGTGGAGGCTGAGACGGAGGATGTTGGTTGGCCATGCTATTTTAGCAGCCGTCAGCAGGAACGGAAAAGTGTAAGTCGGAGAGTCTCACCCCAACAAGTCCAAAGGCTGTTGTCTGATCAAAAGCCCAACTTCTCAAGACCAGTCACAGAACCTGAGGCCGTGGACTCCTACTCCAAGTTCGACTAGAGACGACGTGGTCAGATACTCGAAGAGGAATGAAAGGATAGAAGGTTCTTCAGAGTATTCTAGGTAGGTAAAGCGGGAGATAGAAACGCACCGACCAGACTTTATCAATGGTTGCTCAAGTGCTGAACTCGAAGCAAGGCTTTTGGAATGATCTTTGATCAAGTTTACATAGCGCCATTTCTCGCGACATACTCCGCTCGCGTGCGTCAACTGACTCTACCACTACAGGTGACACATACAAAATATCTGTACCCTCCCAGTATCTTCCTCGCTTCCATCAACCACACCACCTTCACCATTTACTTCATAATACGCTGCAGGAAAGAGGCAACTCTGCAAACGACAAAAAGCAAGTCGGCAACTCTGTCTGCCAAAAGACCCGGGCGTATCATGTCCTACATATCCGTTGTCAACGATGTTTACCTGGGTTAGCAAGCAGCCTGAGCAGACATATTTGTCAGACCTCGTCCAATACTCACCGAAACAGGACGTGATTGACTGAGCAGACGGGTCCCGTCATTTAAAACCCCAATGTGCTGACCTCAGAACTAGTCAAAAGCCGGAAATTCCTGCGGAGCAATGTCACAATCAAAAGGTTTGTAGCGCTTAAATTCCAAATCAACCGCATGTACCCAGCTTGTACCCAGCTTGTAGCCGGCTTAGTAAGACAAGAGCTGAACTTACAATGGCTCAGCCATCCCTCCAGTCTGAGCCATATCAACGCTCAATTGGTGCAATCAACAGAACCCCTCTTCTGTTGAAACCACAACGTGCCGTCACTACATTCGGTCCAACCACTTTCCGCGACAATGACAAATAATCAAAACCTCACAGCAGAATAGAACTCGCAGGATCTCAACGGCGGCACATTCCAAATCTATAATTCGACATTCTGCAGGACAGTACCTAAACAAAAGGTCAACCCCACGTTCTTTCGCTCAAGGTTGCGCAAGCCATATAATTCCACAAACCTAACGGCGCGAATTTTAGGATGGGCGGAATAGCCGATTTTCCTCGCCTAAAATCAGGAGGTATATCCGTCCCGCCTCAAATCTCCTCTTTTTCGCTCCGATGACCGATGGCCCTATCCGGTACGTTGAAACGACCCGCCTCATCCCAAATTTCTCTCTTATTGGCCAATCAACCCTGCAACTGGCAACGGTCCCCAAACACCCATCTACTCCCAAGAAATCAATCTGTCACACACCTTCCTAGACAAGTATCCTGCATTAGTGCCAGTGCCAGAACAGGGCTAAGCTCAGAACAAGCATTTCTGACACTGCAGATCTTCTTCAGAGAAAATCGAACAGCCTCTAGCTCCGAACAAGGCTAAATGTACGTTTTGACGTGCTAATTCAGCCCCTGGACTCCCACAAGCATGTGTCCTGGACCCACCGCGGCAAAATCCTCCCGGTTCTCGCTCAAGAAGTTTCGCTCGCCCAATTCCGAATTCCACAACACGAAAAAGTACAAGACCTATGACCTAAAGCCAGTGGTCCCACTTTTACTCTCTTCCAATAACCCCACCCAAGTATCTACCCTTGAATATCCTGGTCCGCATGTGCAGGGTTGTATTAGTGCGGCATCTGCACGTGTCCAGGACCCGAGGCTATGGTTGTCCCAGGTTGTTGGGAGGAAAAGAAAAGTGTGTTAGTGTGGGATGCGCTCCTATCGCGTCTTTTTCCCTTTTCTATTGGGTAGGATTGCGTGGTGGTTGAGAAGTGGGGGAGGGAAGGAAGGGGGGGGGATGAGTAAGTGCGCGCGGTAGGATTACGGGGGAAGGGAGAGAAGGATTCGGGGATGGCGGACCGGATTGTTAGTTGGATTTTCGAGTATTCTGGAATGTTGGGTACTCCAGGTGGTTTGAAAAGAGAGGATTTAGGCTATCATTTGGACATGCTAGGTATTAGCAACTCGATTCGCTGGACTACTAAACATAATCACTCTAGAAGTTGATTTGCCCAGTGGGACCGTCGTGGCGAGAATGAAGTAGTCCATCTCATAACAAACGTTAGGTAGGTAAAAGGGATTATATTTAAGGCCTCTGACCGTTGCGGATAGAAATACTAGGATGTATCCCAACTCCTAAGAGACTCGTTCAGCGTACCAATATTAAAACGAAGAGATGGACAGTAGGAAAGAGTCATTAAACAATCCATCCAACGAACTGGGAGTCTCATGAACCCGTATCTCCGACCTATCATGTTTGAGCCAGAGTCCAGGGAGAACGTCCGGCAGTATCCCCACCCCTCCTCACCCCGTCTGGGGAAGGAAATTGTACTCAAAATCTCTGGCCGTTGTGAAGATGAATGAAAATTAGGATGCATCCCAGCTCCTAAGAGAATCGTCCAGCGTACAAAATGAATTAAAATGATAGACAGTAGGAAAGCGTCATTTAACAACAACCCCCCAAAAAACCGGGAACCTCGTGATCCTGTATCTCTGACCTGTCATGTCTGAGCCCGGGTCTAGGAAACATATCCAGAATCATCACTATCCCTCCTCCTCTTCCCAGTACCCCGTCTCTCTAATGAAGCACTGCTATCGTCGTGTTTAGTCCGGACATGCTTTGCCAAGTTATCCGAACGGCCGATAACAGCATTGCATCCTGGCACTGTGCACGGAAGCCCAACGATATTTCCGTGATCCCGCGTAGTACGTATGTGGCGTCTTAGGTTTGACGAGCGATTTCGCGGAGTACCGGAGAAGGTCATTGGGCAATGAGGGCAGTGTGATACATCACCGCTCGAAGAAGGAGATGGGTTTGAGAAAGACGTCTCTGGTGATGTGACTGCACTAGGCTGAGTCGCCGGTGAGGACCCATTAGTGAAAGTTGGAGACGCAAGGGTGGATGGTGGTGAGTCGATAGATGCCTGGGCCTCCCTCGATGGCACTATTGAGATGCCGCTCACGGATATTTGTTCAGTACGACGCATCGCATTGATGTCGCCTTTGCGATCGGGGTAAGGATTAATCTGCGCTGGTGGCTGACGTTTGTCCATCTCCAACGCTGAAGCTAGGACCATGTCCAGGACTGTCGCAAAATATCCATCACGCCAATTCAAGCCAGCTTCATGCATAGCGCGATCGCAAATATCCGTAATGGCGCTAAGATATTCCTGATAGAGCGCTGAGGACACACAGGATGACTGTCATTGGTCAGCAGATGTCCGGATGACTGATTGGACACTTTCTGACTTTGCCATTTGTAATCAGCGATACCTCAACTTCACGAATGTTGCGCAGAGATCCATTTCGCAGTTCGGTTGCGGTAAGCTCAATCTTGGCATGTAATGCTTTGATGCTGTCGCATTCCAAGAGCGGATAGATGATCTTCTCAAATAGCTCTTCTATATTGGAGGCATGATTTTGTGCATACAAGGACAGGTGACTGGGATGATACTGTTTGTTTCTTTCCATTATCCCGGCGTATGCTATTCCTACAAGTGAACATCAGGTCAGACTATGATAAGTGAATGTTGATGAGCTGACCTACCATCAAGGAGTCTTGAGCAATCTCGAAAAACCGGCCCTTCCTTGAGCAAGTATAAAACCGAGATCGAATCTCGCGTGATTAATGATGAGGTGTCAAAGGCCATCGCAGGCTTCCGTAGCGGCACAAGCGTTCCGCTCGTCCCATCGAGGAAATAATTACCACAGGACAATTTTGCTGACAATTCTTGAGGCCACCACAGAAGATTCAAAAGACGAATGTATAATTGTGCATCGCTCTTGTTTGGCAGTAAGTGCTGCCATCTGAGCATATCTTGAAAAACTTCGTTCCAGCAATAATATTGATCAAGTCCATGGATGGTGTACATAGAAGCGCAGGTGATGTGCGCTAGGGCAAATATAGCGTCGAATGTTTGGGGCAGGATACCCGTGTATATCTGTTGTAAAGTCTGAGCACCCGTCTCGAATAGCTGTTTTGGAGACAAGGCTGAAGCACGCAGTAAAATGTCTGGGGTTGTTTGACATCTCCGTAGCCATTCAGCGTTCAGGACGCGCACCGTGTCGCGGAGGTCCTCTACTCGTAACTGGGAGGAGAACGTTGCAATCTCACATTCAGATCCATCGTCTTCACAGGTTAGTAACAAGTTGCTGAGGTTGGGCGTGATTTGATTCTGATGCCTGTCTTGGTTGACAATCGTAGGTGACAATGCAGCACCAGGGTCAATGGACGTGGAACTGGACAAATGGTACTCAACGCCCAATGACGTGTCGGTCCCGGAGGTCTGGCATATGAATGGACACGGATCAGTAGAGATAAGTGAGCCGAGTTCTTGTTCTTGTGACCCTGTACTATGGTGTTCATTTAGGGATTGATCGCCCGTGCCCATCAATGACACTTTGCTATTTCTAGCTGCAGCAGTGGAATCACGTATGACATCCAGCTCATATAGCTCGAGGGATATGCCTGTATCCCGAGGATAATGTGGCCGTTCACCAGGTACCTCCATCTCATATACAATCTTCGACTGTTTCTCCGAATCTGGGCGAAGACTGTGGCTGTCGCTGTTGTTGGCTGCGAGCTCCATAGGAGTTGGGGAGGCATCTTCCATCTCACATCGCTCTCTTCCAGCTAGCTTTGTATCGAAATACTCTATTGCTGGTGCGGATGATATTCGCGGTCTCTTGTGGCGTAGGCAATTTCTGAGGCCTAGGTGCTTGAAGAAAGTAACCGCGCGTTTCAGTTTGGACTCCTTTCTTTGTAACTGGTGTAGTGTGGTATTTTCGGAGGACAAGAATCTCTCGGGGCGATGACAGTCTGGACACCAATACCAGCTGTCCGAAAGGCAGGGGCACTCAGAAATGTGTTGCAACGTCGGCGCCAAATCGTCAAAGCTTTCACGACAGGGGAGCAGCGGACAAGTCAAGCGCTTCTTTGCGGTGACCTCCGATGGTTGATAATAATCACTGCCGCGTATATATGCTACCCAATGTTGAAAAGCAATTTCACATTCGTGCTGTGAGAGATGGTGGTGGAGTTCTTTCGGGTCCCTTTGGCAAAGATAGTACTGCAGTCTTTGTCTATCAGCGAGCGTCGTATAGCTTCAACATCGCTTCACTGACGCGCAGGGTACTCCGTCCGTATGAACCTGTGCAGTATTTGCAACCATGGTGAGAACACGTGACAGGATGATGCGTAGTAGAAGCCACTCAAGTCTCAGGACAAACTACTCTGTAGTCTGGTAGAAAGAGCGTATCTCAAAATTATTCACAAGCCTGCTTGCTGGAGATGCAATAACGAGAGAGGTCATTGAAGGAGCGGCTTTTTATTGACCAGTGCGCGGTATGCATTTGCGCTATTGGAGGACTTCCTGGTCCAACGAGTCCGGCCAGTAGAGATTCAATATCATCTTGGCGAGATCCAAGGTGCTCTTACCGGGATGCAGGAGCTTTGGAAGGACTCTGTAAAACCCATGGATGGATGAGGGATCCAGTCCAGTAGTGGATTACCGGAGCGCTCTTCATTTGTCTTGTCGGTGCTCATGGGTAAAGGCGCACTTACCCACGCCAAGAAGAAGGGTAAGCCGCTAGTCATTGCTCTGAAAGTCCTTCCACACCATCAACCCTGTCTTCGTTTCTTGACACCGACTGCCATCGTCCACAATGAGCGGCAAGAAGCAGCGGACTTTCAATAGGACCGCCTATTTTCAGGCATCAAGTGAGGCCACCGAGCCAATGACGGGTTTTCTGTTCTGATGCCTTGTTCCAGGTGTTCGCGAAGTCCTAGAGTGGAATATGGAAGCATGTAGGTCCTCGGCATATGCCCTCTTTCCCATCCGATGGAACTGTATGTATGAAAGATGGGTCTGCCAAGATTTTGATTAAGTGAGGACGCGCGGTCAAGATCTTTCAAGGGAGCCTAGGGATCGATTCCAAAAGCGTTACTACCGAAGCCAAGTCTGAATGTCCTACTAGGCCTAGACTTACCCATAACCGCGCTGTATCATGCCAAGCATCCTATCAATGAATTTTCTTGGCGAAGTGTGTGTCACACTGCATAATTTCGAGCCGGTGAGGCCTTCTTGAAGGACTGATGGTGTGTTGAGATCATCTGAGAGTAGCCTCGCAATGAGGGGGACGAGATGAGCGAGAAGACAGCCTGCTGAAGAAGTTGACTGGAGAACATCTTTCCAAATAGCAAATGCGAGAAGAATTCCGTATGGAAATGATCGTGGGAACCCTTATCATATATGAAACCTAGTCAGTGACATAGCCTCCTTCTTTGTGATGGAATCATTCCAATGATATATGTGCACAGCCTCCATTCGCAAGGCTGTGCAACTTGGAGAAGTGGAAGAGGCAGCGTGAGATGCTCAGCCTGATTTCACAGCCAATGAGAGCGAATTTCCTCAGCGGCATTCCAACGGGGCCGTAAAGATCGACAGGAAAATGCAGGGCCCAGTATTCACAAGAATAGGGGAAGTACAGTGGTGTGACTTGCCTGCATAAGCGAAAAGCAGTCCCGCGGGAAAAGCGGAGTAACAAGGCTTGTGGATAAGACATACCACCTATCTGGGCGTGTCTCCAAGCAACAACATCCATATCGTAAGATTGCAAGGGTGGAAACAAATTACTGGCAAGATTTCTTCACGACATGCGCGATGAAGGTTCTCCCGTGGGTTTCCAAGCCCATGATCTGAAGAAAACAGGCCGAAGAAGTCCTTCCATCTCCGTCCTTTTTTGCCCTGCATATTGAATCCCGAATCTAGCAGGTGCGCTGACAGAAATAGAAAAGACATGACCAAATTGTACTAGTGTCTTTTTCTAATCAAAGAGGATGATCTACAGGAGCATCATTATCGCGTGCTGATGGCTGGATGATCGCAGAGGCTCTGCCCTATCTCCATGAGGTATAATATGGGGGATAGTAATGAAGTGCGAGGGGCAGGTGTATTTTGTCGACGTTGGCAAGACAGGGAAAGTGGAATCGATCAAACAGCCGCCGAGGGAGCTTCCCGGGCTCTCGGATTGGCGCTAAAATCAGCCCTAGGTAGGTACCTACTCGTATTCAATGTTTTCTGTTTGATTCTTTCATGATATCACCGCATAATGTGATACCTTGGATGTGCAAAATGATACTGCCAGAAGGACACTTTGTGTAATATTTTGCTACCATGCTCAGCTCGTCGCTAGGCTGACCAACCTCACTGAATGAGCGTCGCGATTCTAGGGACCGCATTTAGCTGGGAGCGTGTGTGATAAATATCCATGGATATCGATGGCCCACGTATGACATGCAACATGTGCACGCCGTCTCACTTGCATGAACATATCAGTGCAGGGTTTGCCATAGTCAAAGAGATTAAACACAAATCTTATTAATAACTTTCATTATTTACCAGTAGAATTCACCTTGTTAGCTATGCCGCCTGCAGGGGTGCTGATCGTTTGCTGTTCCCCTATTAACCTATGGGATCTGATATGCCGTCAGCTAAATCTCCGCATCCTGCATGTATCATCTCTCAAATAATCATGTCTATGGAAACCCCTATCTAAACGGCCTTCACAAGTACTTAATATGCATGCAATTTTTCAGCTACCCTCGTATTTCTGATCTTCCACATCTCGTGCGCTCCTTTCCACCTGCATGATAGTACTAAGGCATAACCTCCCCCATAGCCGTGTGCACTCCCTGTTAAGGTATTTTTCCAAGACCGGTCCTTCATCTAGATTGTCTTCTCCAACTGCTAACTATCTGCTTTGATACCAATCTCACCTCCAATCCCGGATATCAGAAATGGCGACGTTGTCAAATTCCTCGATACAGCCCTGGTTGAACTTTAGCAGCACTCAGGTTCCCACGCTTCATCCCTGCACTAACGAAAATTCGACAATGGTCAGCTGTGCACAGGTCTGTAACGACAGCATAGCTCTTTTCCAAGACCAGTCAAGTAACCTTGTCACGTGCGGAATCTGGACGACTATAGTTGGGGCGAGAGGCGCAAATGAGGGTCTCAATCCATTTGATCCTGATCTCTTACAGCTGATGCCGACTTTTGCAAATTTTGGTCTGGTTCCAAGCATTTATCAGTACACAGTCTCGTATGCAGATACCATAAGCAACTGCCTGGAATTCATCTACCATAACATCAAAGAATGGTCGTTCTCTGATAATGGGGATACGGCAGAAGCATGTACTGGAAACGATTTATTTCCATTTTTGACCCAAGGCTATGTCAGTTCAACTACTCAAGCGCTAGAAGATTGCTTGAAGTCCATATGCTCCCCGCGTACTTTGAATCCGGATCTTGCTGGTATTGGAGTGAGTCCCAGCGAGGCACGAAATTTAACCTAAAATTCTAATTGGTAACCAGGTGATCACTTCGTTTATTATCCAATCGGGCATCGCTGTCGTTGCTCTTGCTGCTTTGCTCGGGTTCGAAGTGTGGTCTCAGATCAAAAGGCTACCGGAAGGACAAGGCAAAACTCACATAAACAGAATGGTCATAGCCCTTGTCGATTTCCACAAAGCCCAGTGTTACTTCTCGTGCGTCATTCAGATCACTGCCCTAGCACTCTTCCGCGAGAGTAAAGCGGCCAGCGCAGCCGCAAATTTCAGCTCACCAGCGGACCAATTCAATGACATATTCGATACACCCATACTGATTGTCTTGGCGACCAGTGGATTAATCCCGGTCAATCTTGTTCTTGCTTGTATCATACGCTATGGGCGTCACTCCTGGTATTTACTCATACTGTCCCTAATCACCACCATACTCGCCACTGCAACGCTCATAGCTTCCTACTATTACACCAACTTGTACGGCGAAGGTAACCAAAATGACTTGGGCGAGCCACCCGACAGCTTTAACGCGTATGGCGGTGGTGCATCGTGCATCTTAAACGGCACTCTCGAGGATACGATCTTTTCACTGTGCGGAAATTCAAAATTGGCCAATAATCTTCTGCCCACGGGATTAATCAACAATGGATGGATATGGGCCGTGTGGGCCAATTGCATCATTTGGTTATTCCTGGGCTTGGGAATGAAATGCTACAATCTCAAAGTGTTCGCTAGACACCGCGAAAAATTAACGCAAATCGGTACGAAAGTTTCTTTCATCAGGTACCTCATCAAAAATAGTAGGACCTACACAACCTGGATAATTGTGTCCGTCATTCCGTGGTCCCTATGCTTTGCTGGCCAGTTCTATCTTTTTAGCGCCTTTTTTGAGCATTCGGTAATTTCCTACGAATGGTCTTTTGGGCAAATCATTGCTGTGACTGTATGGCTCCCGTCACTCGTTGAGTACGTCTACATCGAATGGAGTAGGTTTCACAAACCCTTGTTTGAGGTGTGTGCATCTACTAAAAGTCCCAGATGGCATCATGAAAGCCTCGAAATACAAATACCCGGCTCCTTTGAAGGTGACTGGCTTCACTGTCGGGCCTACCCATAGCGATCAGATAGGCCAACCGCTGCTACAGCTACCCTCCGAGTGCATTTGATCATTTGCGTACGATTCGCATTGTTCGAATGTGGCGAATGAAGCACTAACGCAGGATTCTCGTGTGCGTCGCACATCTGACAGCCTGACAGCCACACAAGGATCATCATTCTATTTTTTAGACAGACTCTAGTTGAATGATGAAGACGATATGTGTACGGCAATGTTTCAAGCCCATATCATCTATCCTGCTCTTGGATTTACCTCGTTACATTGCTCAGCAGTCAATCTGACAGTAAAAGAAGAGATGGAACGAGGAAATCCGGCGGCAAAAACAGAGGAAAATCCCGTACGTCACGATGGTGCATCAAGAGGTGGAACACTTTTGCGTTCTAAGAATTGATGGTTCGACGGCTTACAGGCAGTGGGGACACATTACGGTGCAACTACCCCTAGGAAATCCATGAGAGAGCCCTAGAGACGCAAGATTAGGCAGCATTCCGCGGATTAAAATTCTGCTGCGTGTAGGTAAATAGTATCTGTAATTAAAGACTGCTTAATTCATGGTTTGCGCAACGTCCCGACAAGTGAAATCATGATACGAGCAATAAGGTGGTTGGACATGACGAGGACACATTAACAATCACGCCCAGGAATCACGTCATCTTCAAAAATCTTACCATGGATGTCCACCAAGCTTACCGATTCGACGGGAGGAAGTCCAGGAACCAGAGCGAATCACAGAGGATGTAAACCAGAGATCGACTGGGATCTTAGTACCCCGGAGAGAATGGCAAGGACAGAAAAGCGTAGCAGGATCAAGGGATGGTGACAGAGGTACTAGGATCGAAGACAAAGCCCATGTAGGGATGGTGTGCAGGAAAGGTAGGTAGAGACAAGATTAGGGAGTCAAAGACCCCCAAGACGAACGACAATAAGGGAGGTATGCGCAACTACGTAATGGAGCGGACAGTATATGTCTTGAACTTGATATAGCTACCAACCTCTAAGAAGAGAAGATATGGTAGGAAATGACTCGTCATGCCGTGACTCCCAAAGAAGCGTTACCAGGGAATCGAGAGCCTCTCTAACGGGTACTTCCTCCATATACGCTTTGACATCGGCTCAGAAGTCGTCGATCGTATTCAACGCCCAAAACGAGACATCCCGGCACCATGATCAATATTAAAGCAGTGATATAAGGTGTCAGAATGCGTAAAACGTGTAGCCCATCGGTTGTGTTCTTGTATAGAATCCGTGGCAAGCTCCTTGAGGGCGCCAATAAGATCAGCTGCGTGTATGCCTTTTTCACTCATTCGAATGACGCTAGGATGCCCTGTGCCAGCTCAGGATACACCGAACTCTCCGGTTGTCTCCGTAGCAATCTCGCGCCTCCTCCATTATCCTTCTCATTGTATTATCGGAATGGAGGCCAGCATCAATAGATTCTTTTTTTACACATTGCGAGGATCGATTGATATTGGCTTAATCATGGTCGAGAAAGTCCCAGTAGCCTGCGCAGCTTGGTAAACATGCAAATTAATACTCCGTTGGTATTGAAATTCGTAAGCCCGCAATAGTCGTGGCTTCTCGATATTCATCGAGGTCAGAGCCAGAACAAATCTAGGGGCACAGTCAGCGGCTGACCCCACAAAAATAAGTTAATAGCGTATTACCATCGAGTTCTATAGGTCTCTCCATGATCGGAGTAGACGCGTTTCCTCTCACTCGCCTTTATTTCTTGCAATATCTTGAACAGCCTTTCTCAGTGTAGTTGCCTTGAGCATCCCCTCCTGAGATAGGACCTGTGACGGCAGAAGTGTTGTCTTTCTGTCCTGTTTCCCAAATGTCCCTTGGCCAAGACGTTGTATTCAGCGATGCTTTGTGATGGTGTCATGCCAGATCGTTCAATCTTCGACGCAATGAGGCCCTTCGTACAGGTACCCCCAATCAGATCGAGTTATTCGCAAGGACTGGGTGCTCTCGGTAATTCAAGTATTTTTTCGGTTTGGTTTGACTCTTCGGAGGATAATGATCTCGCAAATGCTTCGGATACCCCCACCAACTGGCATACTGTGAGTGACGGTCTATGCGCAGACTTCTGAGCTTACATAGCGAAAGATGATTCGGCAGTCCATCTGTGGTAGCCATGAGGAATAGCAAAGAGTGTTTATTCGATCTGTTTCAATGTGCAACCTTAAACGATGACCATTTTGCGAAAAGCAAAAGAAAAGGACCTCCGCCTCAAAGGTGATGTGCAACCACACGCTCAGTACAAGAACTGACAGTATTGGGTGTGAAAATAGGCGAGAACAGATATCGCAAGGTGAAGGGAGAAAGAAGGGAGGCCAACAAAGAGTTACTGCAATAGTTGCAACTTGGAAGTAATATCGGCGGGGTTCCTTATCTCGGAGGAGTGGAAACTCGGCTAGAGCGGCCTACAGCACCCTGGATTGCTGCAGGGTGCCTGCAGACGCCCCCTGGAGCCTAATGCTGTATTCTTAATCCACATCCAGTAAATGAGTAGCAGTCCACTAGCCAAGAGCTGCGAGATGAGGCAACGTTACGGTTCCTGGAAATGCCATCCATTGTACGGTTGAGTGCCGGAGAAAATGAAGAAATCAGTCTAAACGAAGTTTGCAAGAAGAGAATCAAGCAGTTTCATTGTTGCCATACACTTCAAAGACTACCAATTCATGACCCAGCCCGCAGCAGCCTCCCAAAGATAGGTGTTTGCATCTTCACACGCGCCCCCTGTCACAAATTCAGCTGCCCTTGCAACATCTCCAAAAGCCCTGAATCCTACGAGTAGATGCGTTAACATGTAGACACAAGCTCATGCTGTCTCTTTTCGCCACAAGAAAGACAAGAGATACGCAGAATGCGTGTATCCGTGGACGAACACTTTTGGACTGGTTTCATCACAGAGCTTCCAAGGCTAGAGGAATGATAATAGCCAATGAAGATATATAGTGTTGTTACCAAGTAATCCCACCATGTTTCACCGCCACAATCTTCGTCGCTCAACTTTGGCTATCTGTATGTTGCAATTGTAGTCTCGGTACGTAACGCATTCTATGAACGAGGAGAAACTTAGGACGATTTTACCATGTATAACGGTTATCTTAACAGTTAGCGAGGAGGTTGATATTGAGCCTTCCTTGCCCTCGTCAGCTTTCGATGCTACTCTGACGGTAGAAACCAGCCAATGTCGCCTCCAGGGTGGCAATCCAAAAGCTTCAGCTTCTGAACAAGGATTGTATGTGCCAAGACGTGGCCTTTTCTTCGCTTCTGTGATGATGCCGCTGAGGAATTGCTTCACCACAAGGATAGCCCAGTGAGAGTCAAAGAGTCAGCATGCTCACGAGAGGCGACAAATACCCGGATGCGGCAAAGGAAAAGGAATCAACTTCACAGTCCCATTACCGAAGCCCGTCCTTGAGGATGGTAGAATAAGAACGGGTCTGTTCCAACAAAATATATCCCCAAGAGAACACCATTTGCTTTGGAAGCGAGTCTCTCGATAAGGTGTGAAGTAGCACCACACTGCACGCGGTTTAGCCTTTCCATTATATTTTCTTAATTAAGTTTTTCCTTGACATAATGTCTGATACCATCGCCTGTGAGATTCTGTAAGAATAAGCTTGGAAAACTTAGAGAATGGTTGAATACAAGCCGGTATAGGTCGACTCGATAGCACAATTTACGCAAGATAGGGCGAAATTGGAAATTAAACGAAGAAGGAGAGAGGGTTAAGAGCTTTGACATTCAGCCCCGCTATACCGCCCGGGGCTAGCAGCTCGGCGGGGGTGAAAAAATACCTCGGCAGGGGTGAGCATATCCTCGGCATATGCGCTCGTCGGGGGTGAAGCGCATATGCTCACCCCCTACCAGGTGCTGAACTTTTTAGCGTTAGACTACAAGAATTAGTATAGCCATTCTAAGCGGCCTCCAGCATATGCGGAGTATATACCTCCAGCATATGCCGAGTATATACTACGGCCCCGTAAAGTAGATACTTGCTTACGCTCTTTTTTAGCTAAAAAAATCAGGTACCGGTTACGCCCTCTAAACGTAGACGACTTAGATACGCCCCCGAAGGTAGACGGCTTAATACGCTCCGAAGGCGAAGCAAGTACCTATCTACTTTACGGGGCCTCTATATATGCTCGGCATATGCTGGAGGTATATACTCCGCATATGCTGGAGGCCGCTTAGAATGGCTAGTATTTTCTACGCTAAGAAAAAGCTCGTAGGGGGTGAAACCGATATACCCAGCATATGCTAATACCTCGTGGGGGGTGAAAAAGTCTTAGCATATGCTCACCCCTGCCGAGGTTTTTTTCACCCCCGCCGAGCTGTAACCCGTACCGGGTACCATCTGTTGATAATTATGATTCAAATGATGCGGGGAATGGTAATTGCCTTGCCAATATCATATTAGGGCTAGGGCTGACTCGATCTATATAATGAGACTACTGAGAAAGATACTCTTTAGAAGGGAAGAGGACCTACTATATATATAAATTTAGTAGAGAGTAGCCTAAATTCATATAGTAATTACTATAGAGCCCTAGAAAAATCTCGATTCTATATCTATTTATTATTCTATTACTAAAAGCTATTCTCCGCCCTATTCTTACTATAGTATATTTGGCCTATATTCGGAATTAGCTATTACTAAGCTATTAAAATTACTAATACTCCCTCTTTATAGCTAATAGAGAGTATAGAGACTATAGATAAATTATCTATAAGGCTCTTCTTATTTATCTCCCGACTTTAGTATCTTCTCTTACTATTTAGTAAGGGCTCCGTACCTTATTATTAGTCGAAATATTATATATACTGAGTAACTGTCAAGGACTAGACATAGATCGATGGATTATTGTATACTAGGGACTAGGCTAGATATACA